>JAOTOM010002200.1:0-94314 GCA_034440615.1 Ashinkailepas kermadecensis
ATGTCCAGTAACGACCAATGGTGCGGCCCAAACCAAACGAGAGCCAACACGCTTTGGTCCTGACCCAGCTATGCACTCGTTCCAGACAGTGACAGCGAACTGTACTACTTCTATGTTCCGATCTTCATTGTGACTATCGTGAACATCGTGTTCTTCCTGGCCACCGCCTGGACACTGTACAAGGCTGAACGGAACTCCAGGATCCTGAACAGGAAGCGCACGGCCCGAGACAGGTACGCGAGCTGTGTTTCAGTGTGCTGCCATACTGCTGGCCCACTGCAGTGTGTTGCTGCAGTGTGCTGCTGCAGTGTGCTGCTGCAGTATGCTGCTGTAGTGTGCTGCCGCAGTGTGCTGCTGCAGTGTGCTGCTGCAGTGTGCTGCTGCAGTGTGATTCTACAGTGTGCTGCTGCAGTGTGCTGCCGCAGTGTGCTGCTGCATTGTGCTGCTGTAGTGTGCTGCTGTAGTGTGCTGCTGCAGTGTGCTGCTGTAGTATGCTGCTGCAGTGTGCTGCTGCAGTGTACCGCTGCAGTGTGATTCTACAGTGTGCTGCCGCAGTGTGCTGCCGCAGTGTGCTGCTGCAGTGTGCTGCTGTAGTGTGCTGCTACAGTGTGCTGCTGCAGTGTGCTGCTACAGTGTGCTGCTGCAGTGTGCTGCTACAGTATGCTGCTGTAGTGTGCTGCTACAGTGTGCTGCTGCAGTGTGCTGCTGTAGTGTGCTGCTGCGGTGTACTGTTGCAGTGTACTGCTGCAGTGTACTGTTGCAGTGTAGTGTTGCAGTGTAATGTATCCAGTATGGCTGGAACGAGACGAAAATCACCAATGCATGGCACAAGACTAGCGTTGCAGCACGTTGTTTTAGCATGGCCTACCAATATCATTGTTCTTGTGCATGGTTATATTGGCAGTGTACATCATTTTCTTGAAAGTGTGTTGGATGACAATGCAAGGAAAGAATAAGCGTTCTCCCAGAAAGTACTTGTTTTTCTATTAGCAAGCTACCATAGTTCATAGCATAATTCCAGAACCAACATCCCATAAAGTGCGCAGCTTAATGCTGACCTTCCTAATCCAAAGAATACATCAAAATTGCAACCATGGACAAGGTTTAACTTATTTATCTTTAATGAATATGTAGCACCCTGCATACCACATGCAATGTTTTTATCATTCTAGTATTCGATTCAGAATTCCAAACACAATATTTTTCATTCTTCGAATTTCACATTACATCCTCAACAACCCATGCTCCATGGTCAATTTGTTTGTTGTCAGCTTGGGGTACAGCCGGTGGTTGGACCGTTTTAGTATGCAAACTACATTCCTGGACATTAAGAGGATTTGGTGGTGCTGTAAGCTACCGAGCAAGAACGTTCAAGTAATGAATAATTAATTAATGCATTGGCAGCAAAAGCAACTTCGAAATAGAAGAATACAATGTATATTTTAATGACAACCAAACATCCACCACAACAATAAGTCCGTCTATTATCGCAGATCCGGAGTACGAACGTGCCCATCAATGTGTTACCTACATGTTAACAATTAGATGGCATGACTTGTTCGGGGAGTGAACGAAGTTCTTCAAGGTGATGTGAACTGCCTATATGACCTTAGTTGAACAGAAATGCCAACGGTGCTACTGCATATGCAAAACAAAAACTGCGTATAAAAATTGGTATTTCGATCCTTCTTCAGTTCATTTTGATGGTGCCCAACTGGTGTCCATCATACATTCCGGCTCGGCCTGGGCTCTGGTCTCAATTGTCTGTGCATTTGCCACCTCTAGGGAGAAACTGCCCATCGTTCGCTGGATAACATGTGTTTATTGACGCCCTTGGATGTAGTCTGGTGCGAATACATTAAATACAGTAATATCTAGGGTATTACGTAGTGGGGCGTAACCTGATGTATATTTGAATACAGTTTCGTTTAGTAGGCATAAATATGGACATGTGCCGACAACTCTTCAAACGCAAAACAGTCGGATCTACCAACAAAGCTGTTTGTCAGATGCATAGCAGAGCGAAGTATGCATGTGGACTGAGATGGCCGTGACAAAGATACCGAATCAGTCAGGTTATACACTTGCTACTGAATGAGTATTTATGCAATATATTGGGACCATAGCTAGGTGACGTCTCGCCTGCATCACGTCTATCACAGCTTTGCATAATTGAGTCGTGAAAAATAATCCTCATGGCTGACTTCATGGATGCCATGACCTTAGATGACCTAGAATCTGACGCTTCATCGCAAAATACACCGGGTTGTTGTTTGTTAATGCGCTGGACGTTTCAGTTTGTTCGGGTCGTAAATAGCGTGGCGAGAGCATCACAAATTGTTCGTCATGTTGTTCCTGCGAAGCAAAACGTCCCATCTTAAAATTGAAGTCAGACACTATTTCGAATGTACGAAGTACTTATCGGCACGGCCAGCGACATAGTGCTATAAGGAAGTGGACCCCTATAGTGTCGCAGCGACATGCCCAGAAGTGCTATAAGGGAGTGGACCCCTGTAGTGTCGTAGGGACACGCCCAGAAGTGCTATAAGGAGTGAACCCCTATAGTGTCGCAGCGACATGCCCAGAAGTGCTATAAGGGAGTGGACCCTTGTAGTGTCGTAGGGACACGCCCAGAAGTGCTATAAGGTAGTGGATCCCTATAGTGTCGCGGTTGGGCACATCTCTGTCGGATGCACGATAATTTATGTCGGAAAACGCAAATGTTTATCCACTAATAGGTGTCCGAAACCGCAGACCACTTGCGTGCATCGTTGGTCACAGTGTCGAGTTTGACAGAAGAAGGCGTGCAGTTCTGACCACTTCGTTGTTGAAATATACGTTTTCATTTATTACTGTGTCCCATTATGGTGCTGGAAGTCTGGCTCTGGGTCCTGGTTGTTATCAGCGGCGGCTGGTGCTGGAAGTCTGGCTCCAGGTCCTGGTCGTTATCAGCGGCGGCTGGTACTGGAAGTCTGGCTCTGGGTCCTGGTCGTTATCGGCGGCGGCTGGTGCTGGAAGTCTGGCTCTAGGTCCTGGTCGTTATCAGCGGCGGCTGGTACTGGAAGTCTGGCTTTGGGTCCTGGTCGTTATCGGCGGCGGCTGGTGCTGGAAGTCTGGCTCTGGGTCCTGGTCGTTATCGGCGGCGGCTGGTGCTGGAAGTCTGGCTCTGGGTCCTGGTCGTTATCAGCGGCGGCTGGTACTGGAAGTCTGGCTCTGGGTCCTGGTCGTTATCGGCGGCGGCTGGTGCTGGAATTTTGGGTCCTGGTCGTTATCAGCGGCGGCTGGTACTGGAAGTCTGGCTCTAGGTCCTGGTCGTTATCAGCAGCGGCTGGTGCTGGAGTTTTGTGTCCGGATCAGGGGTAGCACTTG
Organism: Ashinkailepas kermadecensis; assembly: GCA_034440615.1. Lineage (NCBI taxonomy): Eukaryota > Metazoa > Arthropoda > Thecostraca > Neolepadidae > Ashinkailepas > Ashinkailepas kermadecensis. The sequence goes on from JAOTOM010002200.1 coordinate 3,370, forward strand.
CAGAGGCAGATAGCTTTCACCACCAATGCAGTGCTAAAAATTAGACCATCAAGAAGTGAGAGAGACAGTTCTGTCACTGGTCAATCTGCCATGAACTTCCTCAGGGGGCACACACCATCAACAAAAATATCTCATATTGTTTTTCCTTGGTGACAATGGGGATAGAGGGCCTTGGAGAAGATGAATCAGACGAATGCTCCACGAAGGCGGGGTTTGTATTTGGATTGGCAGCCTTGACAACCCGTTCCTGGTTATGCTGCAGGCTGAAGGTGTACGTGAACCTGTTCATCGTCATGGAAGTCAGCTGGATAGCTGAGTGCCTGTCCTCTCAGATCGGACCGATTCAAGCATGGTGAGTCGATGTGGTGCCACTTATTGATATAGTCGAAAATGGGACTTGATTGTCTAGCATTGAAGTGGCATGATGATTAAAAATACAAAATTAACTTTTCAAAGAGCACGCAGTGTTTCATGTTCGGTGTTGTCAGGCCACTGACATATATTTATATGTATATATATATATATATATATATATATATATATATATATATATATATATATATATATATATATATACATATATATATATATATATATATATATTATAGAAAGAGAGAGACAGAGAGAGTGAGAGTGTGTGCATGTACATGGTAAGGTATGTGGGAGGGTAAATGTGTTTGGTAATGTTCGTGCGTACACTTTCTCGTCATGTGGCTCAGAACAGTAAGCTTAGCTTGGGTTGTCTTTTGTAGCGGATTTTAATGCTTCTACTTGTTTTTGCATTTACCTCCCCCAATTGGTAAGCTTTTCCAATCAATCAGCGAAAAATTCTGCATTAGACCACCTTCTTTGTTGAATTTCTTTCATGGACAGTTTGTCCACGACTGTTACGCGTGTGTCGCATGTGCAGAACGCGGACGGTCGTTTATGGTTATGGATAGCACCATGGACCTCCACGGACGCGCGACCTACTCCTGACTGCTCTCCCCGACAGAGCCAGTCGCGTGAGAGCAAGGCTGCAGTCAACAGCGTGTCTAGCCAGACCGTGCATAGCAAATATAAAGAGACCGTGATCTTACGGTGCATTGATAGCGGACAGTGAAGACTGAGTGTGCACTACCAGAACGACTACCGACTCATGCATAAATAAAGTCAGGCCGCTCGCTCACCTCGAATATCGTTCCTCCGTCAGGTATTTCACGGACATTATCAACGCTTCTCAAGGCACTCTGATTTTTCTCTTGTTCATCGTGCGGTCGGGCACACGCAAGGCAATCAAAAACAGAGTTCTGGAGCTCAGCAAGAACGGCCTGAATTTCCGAAATGGGAAGATTCATCCGACAAGAAAAGATGGCCAGGTACTCTTATGCACAACTGGTGCAATTACGGAATAGCTTATCATGCTGTAGTCACGCACATAATCGTGTACCATGCTGTAGTCATGCACATAATCGTGTATCGTGCAATAGTCATGCACAAAATCGTGCATTATATCATAGTCATTCACAAAATCGTGTATCATGCTATAGTTATGCACAGAATCGCCGCCAAGAAGCTCCGTAGAATGGAATTGGTGGAAACCCTGTACAGTTTGCTTAACTCTCCAACGTGTATCACATTTCTAAGAGTCGGCATTGTGTCACCCAGTTAAATTACACGTATTGCTGCTGCTTATATGGTGCTGATGTAACGTTTATTAAAACCGTGGTGAGTTGATGAAGACCCGCATAGATTTCATCGCCTCGTTGCGCTGAGTAATGCATATTCTATGTTCATTTAACATCGAATCATTCACATAGAAACGAGGGCAATAAGGGGACAGCGATCCATTCTTTTTTAGAAAAAAATTATATGATGGCTATGGCACTGCCAGGAGATAGAATACTCCAAAGTCTTTTTTTGCAGTCCCTCATCCCTTCCCTTCCCAAACTAGTTTCGATTCCTCGGTTTGATATTAGGTTAGTGAACATGCATTGTTATCCACAGTAAGTATTTACGAGGCCAGACAAATCACCGTAGAGGTACGGGATCCATGTCGATACGACTATCGCATGTTGTTCGTTAATGACATGAGGATCAGTCACTCCGTACACGTCAATGAAGCCGAAGCCACACGCTTTGAGGCAGTTTCGGATGAGGCAGGCAGCTGCAATGGCCTGCCCTCAGAATCTCGATGGAGGCCCATGTCCCACGCTCCGTTGAAATTGTGCCAAATATCAATAAATGATGGTATTCTACATCAACAGCGTTGCTTAGAATATGTAGTTCGGACACCTGTATATTCCAATGTCGTCGTCTCCCACATTTCGTCTGCTTGCTTGGTACACTCATTCGGAGTTTGATACGGGTCAGACATCACGTGAAGCTCACATTCATGTATCAACGGGAAAAAATAACCGAGGAGCTGATTTTGAAGCAGAGAATCCTCCAATGACCGCTGTTTTGTACCCAAATTCCATGCAAAGAATGACTGGAAAGAAATCCTTTGCTCAGCCCAAGGCATACGGACAGTGTGCTAATCCGGAGAGAAACAGGCACCATATTTGTTCGTAATGAAGCAGTCAATAGGATCGTTAATCGCGTGGCCGTTCTCTTCACCAGCCGAGCGTCTGTACCTTGTTGAACTGTGCACCTGTGTCGACAGTGGGATGGCGCCACGCCGAACACCAAGACCACCACCACCACCAGCAGCAGCAGCAGCAGCAGCGCGCGCAAGATTTCCGAACAGGGCGGCGTGCCCATGCAGCAGCTGGCGAACGCGCAGACGCCGGACGACGGTCGGCAGGACGGGACGTCCGGTCGGCAAGACGGGACGTCCGGTCGGCAGGTCGGGACGTCCGGTCGGGAGGACGGGACGTCCGGTCGGGAGGACGGGACGTCCGGTCGGCAGGTCGGGACGTCCGGTCGGCAGGTCGGGACGTCCGGTCGGGAGGACGGGACGTCCGGTCGGCAGGTCGGGACGTCCGGTCGGGAGGCGGACGGCAGCAGCGCGGCTGCTAGTCAGGACCCGGCGCCGGCCGACACACAATGCTGACTGATGGTGGGATGGTGTCGGTGGGACGGTGTCGGTGGGATGGTGTCGGTGGGATGGTATCGGTGGGACGGCTCCGGTAGGATGGTGTCGGTGGGACGGCTCCGGTGGGATGGTGTCGGTGGGACGGCTCCGGTGGGATGGTGTCGGTGGGACGGCTCCGGTTGGATGGTGTCGGTGGGACGGCGGCGGCAGGATGACTCCGGTGGGACGGTGTCGGTGGGATGACTCCGGTGGGACGGTGTCGGTTGGATGGTGTCGGTGGGACGGCGGCGGCAGGATGACTCCGGTGGTGACGCTCCGGTGGTGACGCCTCTCGCGGCCGTGAGCCGGCATGGCCGACATCCACTCAGGGCGAGCCGAGTGGTGCTGATGAGTGCGTGCAGCGGCGACACCACCGGGCGATCATTGGGTGGTGTCCGTTCCTGACATGCGCCGCCCCTTTGGAAACACTCAGCCAAAGCACAGGCGACCTCCGCGTACACTCACACACACACACACGCATAAACACACACACACACACACATACACGCACACACACACATACACACACACACACACACATATATATATATATATATATATATATATATATATATATATATATATATATATATATATATATATATATATGTATACATATATATATATATATATATATATATATATATATATATATATATATATATATATATATATATATCTATATATATGTATATCCAATGCGAGCAAACGTGATATTGCTAACAGGACGGTATTTGGAAAGTGGATGTGTGACTAAGTGTCGCAGATGCTGGCACCCAGTCACAATTGTGCGCCCACGATGTTGAACACCAACTATGGTGATTGTACAGGATGGTGAACGTTTGGACAAGTGTGCCTTAGCACGGCCATCTGCATCATGTTTAGCGTTTCTCCAGCATAAGCGAAGGTGAGGACATAAGCGCAACGTTCTGTTCGCATTCGCGGCTCACACGGGTCCTGGGTTTTCCGTGTTAGAGATGAAACGTTCCCATGAGTCCCTTGCCATCTGTGCTGCATGATGTTGACGGCGTATAAAATGCTCGGCTGTTTTGTATTAAAAAGTGTTTACTGTACATGGCACGCACACGTTTAATGCGCATCGCAAAGCGCGGCTTTCCTTTCGTCATCGCTAATCGCGTGTGGCCGACATGACTGTGTGGCTAGGAATCGATCGACTGGCTAAGTTCCATAGCATGGCAGGTCTAAGAAATAGTTTGTTCATAGCCTTCCGCAGAAACGTGGTGACACTGGTACCGACATTCCAACGTGGCAATGCCTGACAATGTCTGTTTCTAATGATCGTCATACGACTCCCTTTATGTTTTGACATGTTCATTTCCTGAGCGGTTTATGCTGCTGATGTTACCATTGACATATTAGGTCACTATTATCACATTTTGGCTTTGACAGCGCAATATTGCTACATGGTTAGATGGATTGTGGCTTTACGACGCACTCAGCAGCTGAGGCCATATGGCGTCGCCTGCCTCTCACCTTGACAGGAAGGGCGAGCATCGCGAGGAATTGAACCCCGTACCTCTGACGTGCCAGACGCTCAGCTTACCACTGAGCTACCGACGCCCCAGTACTTCCGCATGGTCAACTCGAGGTTATGTAAAACAAGTCGTCTTGATATTTGTCTACAATATCGACTGGGGCTGAGGATAGCTCAGCATGCTTCAATAACGGGGCGTGATGTCCAGTAGTGTGCCTGTGTGTGGTGCCAGGAAGGGTTGAGTCATTGGTGCCAGTGCTAGGGAGACACACGATGGCATCCGCTGTCAAACACGTTTTGCCCAGTGCGTCGCTTGGCTGCGCTTGATCACGCAGAGGTGCATCTTTTTGTTGTGGTTTTGTAGTTTTGTTATGTTATGGTGTTACGTGCCGAAACGCTGGGAGAAGCACTGATCGAGGTCAGACATTAGACCGACTTTGCTGGCAAAAGTTTGCAGGCGGAAGTAAAATAGCAGCACATTGTATACAGAGATGGTTGTTGTTGGCTTAGGTTGAACCGCCCGGCAAACAAGCTGTGACGCTGCCGAATGAGAGAATCCGTGCCATTTATCTGCACTATGTTGTCGCCAATGAAACTAAACGGTCTCAAGGTGCCTATATGTGTGCTGCTTGAATGTCTGGCCAGTCAGACTACATGAAGGCTGAGAAGCTGTGTTGTCCGTCAAAGCTTCATCGATGATTGTGCTGCACTTTTGCATGGATAATACTGGATTAAGCATTAATCACGACTGTACTATCTTGGCTGTGTACCGTGCACATGAATATGTTGTTCTATTGTATAGTCATGTATAGATGTGGTATATGTATAGGATGGGTTTATGCTGTTTTATGTACCTACGATGTAAAGTGATTTGTTAGCGAAGTGAGGGTTAATAGCGCAGTATGGCGTGTTATAATAAACTGACAAACGCCGATTGCGTGTTCGTGTTTTCATTTGTAGAGTACTGAAATGAAGCAGAACTGAGCAGTGCGTCAGCCACTTCCACTTGCAGTGGCAGCATGACGGAGGTCGTACACCGTCACCAGAAGGGTAGTATTGCCGCCAGATCAATGCCAGCCACTTTGTAGCGATACGTCAGCACCATCAGGACGACACCATTATGTCGGGGAGATCGGTAAAGTAGCATTTATCCAGCGACCGAGTACGTGCCACGGTCTAGCTGAACTGGTTCTAGAAACGTGCTTAGAAAACTGTGAGCTAATAGTACATACATGTCCGGAGAGCAACACAAACTGAGACATAATAATACGCGCATGGTTTGGTGCTGCTCATAGAGCAATGCAAGAAGAAACTTAGCATTGGGTTCTCTTACGACATGCTTAGTAGCTTTGCCACATAGCATGATCATGGTTGGATGCATAATAATCGCTGGAAATCGACATGCTAAGCAGCTGGCGATATTTGAACACCGAACCCCGGTGAAAGATCTCGTGGCATCTCCTGCCAGTGGGTTTGAGACAGACTCCATGTATTACAACGCACATACAAAACCACATGTTTCCAGCCTTCCTAGAATGCGTGGGAGTCCTTCAACAGTACGAATTGGTTGGCGCATCGAATTAATCGCTCAGTAAGCGAAGTATATTGATTCCTTTAGACGAGCCGCAGAAGCTTGGCTTACCGCTGGACGTAAAAGTCCGGTGCCCTTGACTTTAGGGGCAGGGCTGCAATAACTGCTGAGGTACTGCGACGTCATGGACTACTGATAGAACAGTCCAGAAATAGTGCCGCCGTCAGTATGCCGGATGTAGAGGACGGGGTGGTCACATCGGCACCAAGCGTGACAATAAAATATACAAATGTTTCCTGGTTACATATTTCCTCTCGGAATGACCTCCAACCGTTATGGCGTGTAGTTGGAAGCTATTCGCAATGCTATCGCTGACATTTTTGCTCAGTGGCCCCACCAAGGTCAGCTGAGGTCACCTGAAATCACTAGCACATTTCTGCGCATTATATCGCAATGCATTGAGCTAGAAGGCTGAAATTACCGTCATTGTGCTTGTATCGCCAAGACGTGTCGATTGATATATTACATGACCTCCCTACTCTACCCCATGACCTTGACCTGAGGTCATTGTTTCGGTGACCCATCTGTTGACCTGACCTTAAATTACACAGTATATGTCGATAGCACATTTCAAGGGCTGTCGAATAGCATTTGCAGTTTGTTTCTATCTGTTACAGGTCCTGAGATATGTGCCAATATCTGAGGGTCCCACCCGATCTGGTCGAATTTGACATATGATGACCCAGTGACCTAAATATTGACCTGAGCGAGAACATGACCGAAATACTTTCGATAGAGCTTGTCACCAGCTATCCAAAGCCCTTTTCCGTTTGTCGCTACCTAGCATAGTTCTTGAGATCTTAGGGGGGGCAGACATCTGCCCCCCCCCCCCGGACATGCGAAGTTGGCGCGGACCGCCGGACGTGCGAGTGTTAAAGCGCGCCATGGACCCCAAAACCGCACCACGGCAAGTTGTGTCTACCCGAAGTCCAAAAGGGCGTTCGGGACCCGGACACACGCTGACGTCCTTAAAATGTATAAGGAGCAAAACGCCCCGGAGCTTTCACAATTCGTCAGGTACACTAAAAACACACGGTGACACAGAAAGCCACACCGGAGGGCATCTAAAGGTATTGGGGCTCCTAAACACGCATCTGGTCTACAAAACTCGTCGAGGCTTTTAAATAGCACTGCGGGCACCTAAATTGCGCATCGGGCTGCAGAAAGGAACACGAAACACAAGTTTGCTATTTTTCAACTGAATGCTGAAAAGGAGGCCTGTCGCAAAGTAGTGGTGGCTGGGAAGGTATTTTCGCTTAGGGCATTATGGTCCATGGGAAGTTAGGAAATATTGGTTCACTTCACGTGCAAAGAAGAAAACAGCATCCACAGATCCATCTTTGCTTTGGGGAGATGCTTGTCAAAGCGAGGGTCCCACCCAGATTATCGTGCCCCCGAAATGAAGTCTGGCTGCGTACACACACACACACACACATAAATACACACACACATACATACACACACACACACACGCACACACACTTGAAATAATCGCCTCCCCCTGGATGAAATTCCGGGTACGTCATTCTTCCAAGTACAGCATCCATCTGTAGCTCAGCTGTCTGTATTCCGAGTGTATAACATCCCCCAGCTCTGGTCCCTGTGCAGTATCCGTCTGTCGCCTCGGACGGTATCCCTGTGCACGGTGCAGTGCACTGTCCATTCCAAACTCAGTCACAGTATCCAGCAGTAGCCCTGGTTCAATATCTTATCGAGTCCCAGTGCGGTACTTCATTGTAGATGAGGTACAGTATCTGTCACCAGCTTTGGGAATGCATCGTTGATAATCCCGTTAACATATTCGTCCGTCACGTACGAAGAATCTAGAGCATCTTGTCCGGATCAGACGGAGAATGCAATCACTCTTTGGAAGGTCGTGTTGTGGTTGGAAACTACATCCTTGGTCATATCAGGTCAGGGATCAAATCCTGTAAATTGCATGGGGCATGTTTCTTCGGAGGGACGCCTTCGGTGGAAAAGTCCGTTGAGCGGCAGGGTTGGGGGCAGTGCACTCAGCCATACTGAGGAAAGCAAGCAAGCAAGCCTTTTCTTCCGAAAGGTGTGTCGTTGCCTGAAAAGTGCGCAAGGAGGGGAGGGGGAGGGGTGCACTCGAGCCTTCCTAAAGGGCCGGCCTTTGCATGCCGGAGGGGACTCATCTTTCTATGGAAGGGAGGGGAGGGGTATGCCTCCAGTGCTCCCCCTCCTGCATCGGCTCCTGTTTCAGGTACTTGCTCCCCTGTCCTTGTACCTACCCCTGTATCCGGCTTCCAGCTGCACATTTATGTACCCTCCATCGCTTGCATATCTGCCCTGTCAACTGCTCGCTTTTCTGTCCTCTCAGCTGCGCATGCATATTTTCTGTGTTGTCCATTTTCTGTCCTCGCAGCTGATCGTTTCTCCTCCCTGTCAGCTGCTCACTTTTGTGTCCTCTTATCTGCGCGTGTATTCTGTTTGTTGCTTATTTTCTGCCCCCGCAGCTGATCGTTCCACTGCTCTGTCAGCTGCTTCACTGCTCTGCTCTGCCAGCTGCTTGGTTCTCTGTCCTCGCACCTGTTTATGTATGTGTCCTCACTACTGCTCATTTTCTGCCCTGTCAGCTGCTCGCTTCCCCGCTTCTCGAAGGCATGGCAGTGTCGGCCGCCTTCCGCGGCGTCAGCCTCAGTTCGCCTGGAGCAGAGAGAGGTGACGGTTGGTGGTTCGGTGCTCCACATACGGAGAGAGGTGACGCGTGGTGTCAGGCTGTTCCCGACACGGGAGGGGTGATAGTCAGACGACGGTACCTCGGAATACGGCCACGGGAGAGGTGACGCTGGAGGTCGCAGTACCTCAGGAGTCCGGCCACAGCAGAGGTGACGCTGGAGGTCGCAGTACCTCAGGAGTCCGGCCACGGGAGAGGTGACGCTGGAGGTCGCAGTACCACAGAAGTCCGACCACGGGAGAGGTGACGCTGGAGGTCACAGTACCTCAGGAGTCCGGCCACAGGAGAGGTGACGCTGGAGGTCACAGTACCTCAGGAGTCCGGCCACGGGAGAGGTGACGCTGGAGGTCATAGTACCTCAGGAGTCCGGCCACGGGAGAGGTGACGCTGGAGGTCATAGTACCTCAGGACTCCGGCCACGGGAGAGGTGACGCTGGAGGTCATAGTACCTCAGGAGTCCGGCCACGGGAGAGGTGACGCTGGTGGTCGCAGTACCTCAGTAGCCCGGCCACGGGAGAGGTGACGCTGGAGGTCACAGTACCTCAGGAGTCCGGCCACGGGAGAGGTGACGCTGGAGGTCGCAGTACCACAGGAGTCCGACCACGGGAGAGGTGACGCTGGAGGTCACAGTACCTCAGGAGTCCGGCCACAGGAGAGGTGACGCTGGAGGTCACAGTACCTCAGGAGTTCGGCCACGGGAGAGGTGACGCTGGAGGTCATAGTACCTCAGGAGTCCGGCCACGGGAGAGGTGACGCTGGAGGTCATAGTACCTCAGGAGTCCGGCCACGGGAGAGGTGACGCTGGTGGTCGCAGTACCTCAGTAGCCCGGCCACGGGAGAGGTGACGCTGGAGGTAATAGTACCTCAGGAGTCCGGCCACGGGAGAGGTGACGCTGGAAGTGACAGTACCTCAGGAGCCCGGCCACGGGAGAGGTGACGTTGGGGATCGCAGTACATCACGAATCCGGACGCGGGGGACGTGAGGAGCTGCGCTCCAGCACAGGCGAAGTAGAGACGTGGTGTTCGGCACTGAGGCGTGCCAGACGAGAACCGATGTCGTCTGGACTTTGGACTGTTGCCACGTGACTGAGCCGACTGAGACGACCAGGCTGAAGTCGACCAGTGCCGCAGCCGCACGCTTCTGCCACCGGATCGTCGAGCTCAAGTTGCCAGCTGTCACTCCGGAGGTTAGTCAGTTTGGGACCAGGCGCTTTGCTGTGGATTTGACCACACATTGGCTTCCTGTTGCACACTGGGTGGCTGGCGTACTGTTGCAGCGTGTGGCCCAGGTCCCGTACAGTCATCTCAGTTAATCATTGCACTTGTGAATCCCCAGCATGACCGGTCAATGGTCCGGAAACATAATTCATTGTTGGCTGAAAGCTTCCGGTCATAACTGCATACAACAGTAAACAGGGCATTCAGACACATTTGATTGTAGTGGTGCTTCATCATGGATGAATGTATGTTTCGGTATATTCGTTCCATTCAACAGGCGTGAAGCTAAGCGTAAAAATATCAATGGCTCTAAGACCACCACGCCTTCCTCCTCTCCCTCCCCTCCTGCTCCCTGTGGGGAATCCATGACGTTGGCTGAGTGGCGCATATTCTAGCCGACAAAGGACACCGCTGACCATTTTGAGATCTCATAATTTGCGATGAAGGCTGAATCAGAGCCTTCAAGGTAACTTAGGGGCTTGTTCGCCGTTGCTTGATAGTAGCCGTTGGGAGAGACTTTCATCGTCTCGTTAGCCCTCATTACGAACAAAGGCTAGCCCAATTCCCGTAATCCATGACAAAAGTTGACATGAGCCACAGACCCGGTCCGGCCCGAGCCAAGCCATGCCTCAAGTCTTAGTAACATTCGTTGTAACGTGCCCTAGCCCTAACCCGCTCACTCAAATTTAGATCTACTTGTTAGTTTAAAGTTCAAGCAGATTTCCTACCGTATTTTCTTCAAAGCACTGAGCATATTTGTTCAAAGGAACGGCTGTACTGCGGAATTTGCCTTGTGTCGGCCAAACCAGCCGGAGCTGGTCTCGCTGTTGTGTCATACCACGTGACCTGCGTGCCCTGCGGCCGGTCCTCCGGTCACATCACTGACAAGTGTTGGCCACTGAAGCCGTCTCAAGAGCTGTATTCTGGATTCAATTGGAGACTGAAGTCAATAGGTGGGCCAATCTCCAAATTAGCAATTGCAATGCCTGCCAATTAAACATAGCATCCCTACTTACTGAATGGGGTGATGATGATGTGAGTGAAATAACTACTTAGAACTTTAACCCTCGCAGTACGATGGGAGGTCAAGTTGACACTCACTCCGGACAACGTGGGGCGGATGATCCGCTCGCATTGCGAGGCTAAGCAGTTGTTTTAGTAGAATTGACACAGGAGCCATAAATCAAGAGGTCTGAGACACGTTGCCAGTGAACATCCTGGTAAAAAGTGGAAAAATTTGGGAAAGCATGCATGCTCAGATCTGGAAGAGTAGAATGTCAGGTAGTTGGGTCCCGTTTTGCATTTCATTCTTTATTAATTGAAGAAAGAAAACTACGTATTTTGTGGGAATAAGAAATAGGTATTAATCCAGTGACAAAACTTTGCGAACCAAAATGAAAATGCATTGCAAAACATGCTGAAAAGAATTTGCATGCTAAATGAATGAGAACGCTTTGGCATTGTTGACGCCACAATCCGGTACACTGCAGTTGCTATTTTTAAATTATGATGATGCTTTCCGGGATATGCATGAAGGAGCAAGGAAACGGAAAACCACCGGAGAGAGCTAACTATGTCCCATATGCTGTAGTATGATCAGTCAGGTCTTAATGCACCCATATTCTATGTGAGATCTCCATGTACCATGTTTGCAGACACGCTATCGGATGTCTAAGACGGCGACGTTTGTCCAACACAAACTGATTTTCGGCTATCGGTTTCCCGCTATTATTGTGTTTTGCACAAGCTTTGGAAATCTTGAATGAAGCTTCAAGCCGCACTGCAAGTGGATGTCATTGAGTAAAATGGTTCGCCTGTTATCTGTTGCATTGGTGTGTTGGCTATTGGATTCCTTCATGATGAAGAACGTTTTTCGGTGCAGCACCAGCTATGTTTCAGCAATCATACTTCGCTTGTAATACATATGTGCACCTTTGTCCACGCTTGGGTCAGCTAGACGCCAAGTGGGGTATATCCCCTGGCAGGCAGTACCGTGCGAGTACTGCTGCGCAGGGAGTGCTGTGCGGACAGTGTTGTGTCGCAGCGCCGTGTGAATACTGCTGCTCAGGGATTGCTGTGTGAACAGTGTTGTGTCGCAGCTCCATGTGAATACTGCTGCGCAGAAAATCCTGCACGGACAGTGCTGTGTCGCAGCGCCGTGTGAATAGTGCTGCGCAGGGATTGCTGTGCGGACAATATTGTGTCGCTTCTCCTTGTGAATACTGCTGCGCAGGAAGTGCTGTGTCGCAGCGCCGTGTGAATACTGCTGCGCATGGATTACTGCACGGGCAGTGTTGTGTCGCAGCGCCGTGTCATTCCAAAGTTCCGTGGAGTGTGGACAGGGTGGACAACGCTGTACGTTTATCACCGAGCAGACAGTTACTGTTGCCAGCTAAACAGTACTGCGTCAGCGGTCCCGTGCCGGGAGCGTTGTGTGGACCTGGGCAGTGCCGTGCCGGGCCGTGGCAGTGTCACCGTATGGGAGGTCCTGTGCCGATAGTGTGGCACGGGTGCGCCGGTACCGGTGCCGCAATGGTGGTGCTACACGGACCAATGGTGGTGCTACACGGACCAATGGTGGTGCTACACGGACCAATGGTGGTGCTACACGGACCAATGGTGGTGCTACACGGACCAATGGTGGTGCTACACGGACCAATGGTGGTGCTACACGGACCAATGGTGATGCTACACGGACCAATGGTGGTGCTACACGGACCAATGGTGGTGCTACACGGACCAATGGTGGTGCTACACGGACCAATGGTGGTGCTACACGGACCAATGGTGGTGCTACACGGACCAATGGTGATGCTACACGGACCAATGGTGGTGCTACACGGACCAATTGTGGTGCTACACGGACCAATGGTGGTGCTACACGGACCAATGGTGGTGCTACACGGACCAATGGTGGTGCTACACGGACCAATGGTGGTGCTACACGGACCAATGGTGGTGCTACACGGACCAATGGTGGTGCTACACGGACCAATGGTGGTGCTACACGGACCAATGGTGGTGCTACACGGACCAATGGTGGTGCTACACGGACCAATGGTGGTGCTACACGGACCAATGGTGGTGCTACACGGACCAATGGTGGTGCTACACGGACCAATGGTGGTGCTACACGGACCAATGGTGGTGCTACACGGACCAATGGTGGTGCTACACGGACCAATGGTGGTGTCGCGCCGACGGTACCGGGTGGCCAGAAGGCATATGTCGGCCGTATACAGGCGCTACGGCAGCACGCGCGTTCCCGCCACAATGGGCACACTCAGACCAGGTGGCCGCGCCTTCTCCCGACGGCGGCGGTACCATGGAGAGCCCGCCGCCCACACGTGTCCACCGGCTGCCACGTGATCAGCCACCGTGGCACCGCACGTGCCCACCGGCTGCCACGTGATCAGCTACCGCGGCACCACACGTTTCTACCACCACGTACCCTGTACCCTACACTACTGCGTTACTTCTGTCCTGCTGCCAGAGTGGAGTGTCTTTCGATTACGGCTGTCTGGTGCTGTCTGTCATATATATACGTATATATATATATATATATATATATATATATATATATATATATATATACGTATGTGTTTGTGTGTGTACTTGTATGCATCATATATTATAATGTTGTGCATCGCTTAGGCCATATAATGTTATGTTTCTAAATGCCTATGAGTAGCCTCGTTGGGGCATGTCAGACATTTAATAATGATTTAGTAATAGCGATAATCACAATCACCCTATTTCGGTGACTATGGATATCGACTCGAGTCATGAACAATGATGACTATAGATGCCCTCTACCTTAGACTCATCAACTGAAGGGATGCCGGCTGGACTCCGTGCTCCCCTGAACTGACTTGGCACAGGGCCATATCCAATGTGCATCGGGTCAACTGAAGGGATGCCGGCTGGACTCCGTGCTCCCCTGAACTGACTTGGCACAGGGCCATATCCAATGTGCATCGGGTCAACTGAAGGGATGCCGGCTGGACTCCGTGCTCCCCTGAACTGACTTGGCACAGGGCCATATCCAATGTGCATCGGGTCAACTGAAGGGATGCCGGCTGGACTGCGTGCTCCCTGAACTGACTTGGCACAGGGCCATATCCAATGTGCATCGGGTCAACTGAAGGGATGCCGGCTGGACTGCGTGCTCCCCTGAACTGACTTGGCACAGGGCCATATCCAATGTGCATCGGGTCAACTGAAGGGATGCCGGCTGGACTGCGTGCTCCCCTGAACTGACTTGGCACAGGGCCATATCCAATGTGCATCGGGTCAACTGAAGGGATGCCGGCTGGACTGCGTGCTCCCCTGAACTGACTTGGCACAGGGCCATATCCAATGTGCATCGGGTCAACTGAAGGGATGCCGGCTGGACTGCGTGCTCCCCTGAACTGACTTGGCACAGGGCCATATCCAATGTGCATCGGGTCAACTGAAGGGATGCCGGCTGGACTGCGTGCTCCCCTGAACTGACTTGGCACAGGGCCATATCCAATGTGCATCGGGTCAACTGAAGGGATGCCGGCTGGACTGCGTGCTCCCCTGAACTGACTTGGCACAGGGCCATATCCAATGTGCATCGGGTCAACTGAAGGGATGCCGGCTGGACTGCGTGCTCCCTGAACTGACTTGGCACAGGGCCATATCCAATGTGCATCGGGTCAACTGAAGGGATGCCGGCTGGACTGCGTGCTCCCCTGAACTGACTTGGCACAGGGCCATATCCAATGTGCATCGGGTCAACTGAAGGGATGCCGGCTGGACTCCGTGCTCCCTGAACTGACTTGGCACAGGGCCATATCCAATGTGCATCGGGTCAACTGAAGGGATGCCGGCTGGACTCCGTGCTCCCCTGAACTGACTTGGCACAGGGCCATATCCAATGTGCATCGGGTCAACTGAAGGGATGCCGGCTGGACTCCGTGCTCCCCTGAACTGACTTGGCACAGGGCCATATCCAATGTGCATCGGGTCAACTGAAGGGATGCCGGCTGGACTCCGTGCTCCCCTGAACTGACTTGGCACAGGGCCATATCCAATGTGCATCGGGTCAACTGAAGGGATGCCGGCTGGACTGCGTGCTCCCCTGAACTGACTTGGCACAGGGCCATATCCAATGTGCATCGGGTCAACTGAAGGGATGCCGGCTGGACTCCGTGCTCCCCTGAACTGACTTGGCACAGGGCCATATCCAATGTGCATCGGGTCAACTGAAGGGATGCCGGCTGGACTGCGTGCTCCCCTGAACTGACTTGGCACAGGGCCATATCCAATGTGCATCGGGTCAACTGAAGGGATGCCGGCTGGACTGCGTGCTCCCCTGAACTGACTTGGCACAGGGCCATATCCAATGTGCATCGGGTCAACTGAAGGGATGCCGGCTGGACTCCGTGCTCCCCTGAACTGACTTGGCACAGGGCCATATCCAATGTGCATCGGGTCAACTGAAGGGATGCCGGCTGGACTCCGTGCTCCCCTGAACTGACTTGGCACAGGGCCATATCCAATGTGCATCGGGTCAACTGAAGGGATGCCGGCTGGACTCCGTGCTCCCCTGAACTGACTTGGCACAGGGCCATATCCAATGTGCATCGGGTCAACTGAAGGGATGCCGGCTGGACTGCGTGCTCCCCTGAACTGACTTGGCACAGGGCCATATCCAATGTGCATCGGGTCAACTGAAGGGATGCCGGCTGGACTCCGTGCTCCCCTGAACTGACTTGGCACAGGGCCATATCCAATGTGCATCGGGTCAACTGAAGGGATGCCGGCTGGACTGCGTGCTCCCCTGAACTGACTTGGCACAGGGCCATATCCAATGTGCATCGGGTCAACTGAAGGGATGCCGGCTGGACTCCGTGCTCCCCTGAACTGACTTGGCACAGGGCCATATCCAATGTGCATCGGGTCAACTGAAGGGATGCCGGCTGGACTCCGTGCTCCCCTGAACTGACTTGGCACAGGGCCATATCCAATGTGCATCGGGTTGACGACTCAGCACGCGTCGCTTGGCGCCGCGCCAGCACGATCTGCACCCTTCCCGGGGCAGGTCGGCGCCGCCCGGGCACCGTCTGCACCCGGCTATCCCCCGGGGGAGGGGGTAGGTCGGTGCACGGCCGGCACGTTCTGCACCCCCTCCCCGGGGTGCAGGTCGGCGCACCGCCAGGTCGTCCACAATGCCCGCTGCGCACGTGGCCGTGAAGGGTAGCCGACAAACGCGCCGAGCCGTGCGCGCCACCACACGCCCGTCACGCCCGTCACGCCCGTCACGCGCTCGTTACGCACGCGCTGCTTTTGACCGGTCGGCCGGGTGTGACGATTGGCCGCTTGTAGGAGCCCCGGACGTCAGGCTTGTGCGTAACGCTGGCCAGTGCCAGCTCATTCGTCCATCCGTTATATGTGATTTAACCAGGGCTAAATATTAGACCAGAATATACGTTCCACTTGGCGTTCTTGGCGGAGGATCTAGCGTGTAACTGCACAGACGACTTAGACACCGCTATCGCACGATAAGGACTATCCGTGTCGCGACAAGGGATCGGTCAACTAATAGCCAAACTGGTTAGGATGTAGCTGGCCAACAGGTCTGGAGCGGTCTGACAGCAACAATGCAGTGAGGTTTTAACCTGTTCTGCCTTTCTATCCGCGGGTTCCCATGTCCGGTTGTCTGTCAATTCGTCGACTTCCTTGCTCGGATTTCCGCTTTATTGTGTGTTACAGTCTTGCTTGCAAAATATCGAGTGTTAACGTGATTTACACCGTTCGGCGGTTTCTCCGTTATTGATGCTTCATCAGTTCAATGCATGACATTCCACTTGAACTGCGCAGTTTTCCCAGTTGACGTGGACCAACCTCATCACAGGGTGCTGTAGAAACAACAGCCCTGTGCTAGCATCACAGCATAACTGTCGTATCACAGCAGCATGTCACAGCGCCTCACCCCAGCCAGGTCGGATTCTCCACACTTGCGTCATGGTTCACTCAGCTCTGCGCCCTCTGGCACTGTGCGGGTTACGTCATGGTTCACTCAGCTCTGCGCCCTCCGGCACTGTGCGGGTCACGTCATGGTTCACTCAGCTCTGCGCCCTCCGGCACTGTGCGGGTCACGCGGATACTTGTGGCTCGGTCTATGCAGCTATCGGCTATCTGGAAATGACCCAGCACTCTGGTCAATGTTCAGTAGTACGAATGCTATTAATGCTGCTCAGTTATGCACTACAGCAAGAGGCACCTCAATCAGTCTATTTGATTCACTATGTCCATGACCTCAATAACCCGTTATGAGCTTGATGTCGCCTCCCAGCTTGATGTCGCCTCCCAGCTTGATGTCGCCTCCATGTCCATGACCTCAATAGCCCGTTATGAGCTTGATGTCGCCTCCCGCTTGATGTCGCCTCCCATGTCGCCTCCATGTCGCCTCCCATGTCGCCTCCATGTCGCCTCCATGTGCCTCCTGTGCCTCCCATGTGCCTCCCGTCTCCCATGTCGCCTCCCATGTCGCCTCCCATGTCGACGTCAACAAGCTGGAGATGCCGCTTTCTGGTTCGTGGAATGCCGTCTACAGCCTGCATCGCTTACGCTAGATGAAGTGAGCGGCTGGTGGTGAGCTGGGAGACGTGCCGATCCATGGTGGCCATTTGTGCCGCCTGCAAAGGTAGCATGTTTTCTCTTCGCAAGCAAAGGCAGAGCAAGTGCATGTTTACGTTAAAGGAAGCATTATGCTGAAGTTTGTGTGCGTGTGCGTGTCAGGGGTGGCAAGGTGCTGAGCGAGTAGGAAGGGCAGGGGTGGAACTTCCCATACTTTTGAAGGCACTTGCTCCCCCCCCCCCAATGTTGCTGAGGCTTAACATGAGAACTGTGGGTGTCGACTGGAAGGAATGACATAAAAACATTTTCCCCAAAATAATCTGGAAGCATCCCACCACTGGAAAGATGAGGGTCGGCCGTTTCCCAAGTGGTCAGGTGACCTTGATAAAGTTAGTTCATTCTAACTGTCCGCAAGATAATTTATGGTGGGAAGAAGCACTGGCGAAATTTTGTTCATGTTACAAGGTATATATATATATATACATATATATATATTGTGTCACGTAGGTAGAAATAGATGACAGTAACTAAATACGCGTGAAATGATCACAGTTAATGGCATGTAGACAAAGCACTTAAGTAGCAGATGAAGGTTCGAGTCACACTTCAATTTGACCGTCGTGCAGAACCAGCTGAAGCCAGGAATGGCGAACATGCGGTGAAATTGCCGCCCGACGCTCGGCATCTGCAGTCGGTATATAAATTGCACTCATTGCTCACGAAGCGGTCCGTGTCATTGGCGTGCTGCGCTGCCTCAGACGAGGTACGTGACGCTGGGTACGTGACGTGACAAAGGAAGCCATTTCGCCGACCACAGCACCGTAAAGCCGCTCCACGCGCGCCCGTGACTGCCGTGTTCATCGGACCGCTGCTGCTGCACACACACCAGCTGCCCGACAACACAGACACGAGCCGAGACGAGCCGAGACGAGCCGAGACGAGCCGAGACATGTCGAGACATGCCGAGACACGCCGAGACACGCCGACGCGAGCCGATATGAGCCGAGACATGCCGAGACAAGCCGAGACATGCCGAGACGAGCCGAGACACGCCGAGACACGCCGAGACACGCCGAGACACGCCGAGATGAGCCGAGACACGCCGAGACGAGCCGAGACACGCCGAGACACACCGAGACACGCCGAGATGAGCCGAGACACGCCGAGACGAGCCGAGACACGCCGAGACGAGCCGAGACACGCCGAGACACACCGAGACACGCCGAGATGAGCCGAGACACGCCGAGACGAGCCGAGACACGCCGAGACGAGCCGAGACACGCCGAGAGAAAACCGCCCCTTGGGAGAGTGGTGCTGCAGCGTCACGCCTCGAGACACAATCCCGAGACACACCTTGGGAGAGTGGTGCTGAGCGACGCTCGTATCGTGATCCCGCCACTTGGGGAGGGGACACCGCCGAGACAAGCCGAGACACGCCGAGACGAGCCGGCAGTCCCACCGCGGAGTGACAGCCGCACGCTGAACATATCCGACGCAATCCCGTCCCAGCCCACCTTGGGGAGAGTGGTGCTGCAGCGTCACCGCCTCGTCATCGTGTCACAATCCCGCCCCAGCCCACCTTGGGGAGAGTGGTGCTGCAGCGTCACCGCCTCGTCATCGTGTCACAATCCCGCCCCAGCCCACCTTGGGGAGAGTGGTGCTGCAGCGTCACCGCCTCGTCATCGTGTCACAATCCCGCCCCAGCCCACCTTGGGGAGAGTGGTGCTGCAGCGTCACCGCCTCGTCATCGTGTCACAGTAGAGCTCCAGTCCTGTCGCAGTGTCATAGCATGGCTGTAGTCCTGTCACGGTGTCATAGCATGGCTCCAGTCATGTTACAGTATCACAACATGGATGTAGGCGTATCACGGTATCATAGCATGGCTCCAGTCCTGTCACGGTGTCATAGCATGGCTGCAGTCATGTTACAGTGTCACAACATGGCTCTAGGTATGTCACGGTGTCATAGCATGGTTGCAGTCATGTTACAGTATCACAACATGGCTGTAGGCGTGTCACGGTTTCATAGCATGGCTGCAGTCATGTTACAGTGTCAGAACATGGCTCTAGGTGTGTCACGGTGTCATAGCATGGCTGCAGTCATGTTACAGTATCACAACATGGCTGTAGGCGTGTCACGGTGTCATAGCATGGCTGCAGTCCTGTTACAGTGTCACAACATGGCTGTAGGCGTGTCAGGGTGTCATAGCATGGCTGCAGTCCTGTTGCAGTGTCACAATATGGCTGCAATCCTGTCACGGTGTTATAGCATCGCTGCAGCCCTGTCGCAGTTTCACAACATGGATGTAGGCGTGTCTCAGTACGTCAACATGGCTGTAGTTTTGCCAGTGTCACAACATAGCTACAGCCCTGCCATAGTCTCGTAGCATTGTAGGGCCGAGCTGTCGAGCCTACTGGGTTGTGTGCACCATCGCACGACCAGCTACCACCCACAAGGGAACGGCCTCGTGGAACGGATGCACCGTCAACTGAAGGCTGCGCTGACCGCAAGCGGACAGCCCACGTGGACCGACGCGCTGCCCATCGTCCTGCTGGGCATGCGATCCGCCCTCAAGGCCGATCTCGGCTGCACGGCCGCGGACCTTGTCTACGGCGCGCCCCTCCACCTGCCGGGGGAATGTATCACGAGGTGGCCTGCGGCAGCGGACCTCACACCAATGTCCTATTCCGCGGACCTGCGCCGCGCCATGCGGCAACTACGCGCCATCCCGCCCCGCGCCCCCGCCTCGCGGTCGTACGTGCCGCGAACGCTTCAACACGCCACACACGTCTTTCTACGTCGTGATGC
This sequence comes from Ashinkailepas kermadecensis, assembly GCA_034440615.1. Lineage (NCBI taxonomy): Eukaryota > Metazoa > Arthropoda > Thecostraca > Neolepadidae > Ashinkailepas > Ashinkailepas kermadecensis. Next base: position 23,843 of record JAOTOM010002200.1, read on the forward strand.
CACAAGACCGTCACTCTCCTGCCGGTATGACGGACCGTACGAGGTCCTCACCCGCACGGACGAGACGATGACCCTGGACCGTGTTCACCGCCAGGACGTGGTCTCCATTGACCGCGTCAAGCCAGCGCATCTAGAGCCGGAGCCGGAGGCGTCGACGGCGACCGCTGTGCCTCCGCACACCTCGCGGGATCGGCCGGTGCCGTTGTTGGGACCCCAGCCACTGCTGCCCGCGCCCTCATCACACGTACGACGCGCGCCAGATACTGGGCCGGTGGCGTCCCCAGCCGCGCCCCCGACACCACTCCGATCCTGTCTACGAACACGCTCCGGTCGTGCAGTACGCCCGCCTCTTCACTATGGTGTACGGTTTGCAGTGTAATCATGTTGCCCTACCAGTGTAAACGTGCACTCTGCGTTTCGGAGCATCGCTGCTCCTATCGTTTTTTTTATCCGACTCGGCTTCACACGCCGGTCTGGGGGAGGCTTGTAGGAGCTCGTGCTCTGACAGCACATGCGTGTCACGCGCCGAACATTGTTATGCGCCTGCGCAGAGACGCCCGTGTGTGTGTGTTGAATTTGGCCAGCCTGCCACCATGTGGTGATACCCGGCTTTTCGTAGCAATCTCTAGCAGATGGCACTTTGCCTCAGGTAAAGATTTAGGAAAAAAAAATGTGAAACACGTGAAGGCGGGCTACCTGCTTTTTTCGGTCACACCACGCGCACCCCTCCCGCGAAGATGCCGTAAATGTCAACGGTACGGGCATTCAACGGGGGGGGGGGGGGTGCCACAGCAACACCCACACCTGCGCGAATTGCGCAGGACCACACGACACAGACCACTGCACCAGCGACGTGCGCAGCTGCGCCGCCTGCGGGGGGGACCACGCGGCGTCGGACGGGGGCTGCCCCCGATGGCAGGCGGAGCGGGAGGTGCTCCGCCACGTCCACCTCGGGGGCATGGCCCTGGCCGACGCCAGAGCGTCGGTGTTTGGCCCGCGGGCGGCGTGGCCGCTTCGCCGCACAGAGCCGGGGAACCAACAACCACCACCACTATCACACACAGAATACCCGGCTCTGCCCGCACCCACGCCACACAAGCAGAAAACGAACACATACACACAACAAACCGACGCACCAACACCAACGAACACCAACACACACCCAAAACACCCCGCAACACCAGGACACCCCATCACCCACCGACCACTACAAGCACCACCAGCCATCCCAACTCGCCTATCAGCACCCACCCCACCCTGCCACCCACCACCACCGCCACCACCCTACCAACCAGGAACCTCAACATCCCCTCAGGCCTCACTCACTTCACACACAACGGACACATCACTGACACAGCACTCGCACACAGACACGGGGTCTGAACAGACAGACACCGAGCGCATCAATACCGACTCAGACGTCACAGTCCCCTGCACCCCAACACCACCCCCTACCAACCACAAGTACCTCATAGGCCCACGAAAAGCACCACCAAAAACACTCCCCCAAAAGACCACTCACGCGTGCCAACACCCACAGACAATGAACACAATATTACAATGGAACACTCACGGACTCATTAGACACTGGCCAGAATTCAAACACTACGCATTACAAACACACCACACTGCACTATGCATACAGGAAACACACTTCAAACCCCATGACCCGTATCAATTCAACATCCCTCACTACACGCTACACAGACAAGACACACACAACACACACACATACAGATCAGGCGGAGTATGCACATACATTAGGAATACAACACCGCACCGCCTGATACAATTCAACACCACAGCAGACATATTACTCACGGAAATCCACCTACACAACACAGCTTACACACTCATCAACATATACGATCCCCCCTCGCGAACCACAGAAACCCTTTCGGAATTAAACAAGGCACTCGATCAAATTCACACACCCGTCATAGTCACAGGAGACTTCAACTCGCACCACCCACTACGGGACACCCGCACAACACGACCCGATCACAGAGCACTCACACTCATCACACTGGCTACACATCATAACCTCACAGTACTCAACACCGGATCACCAACATACCTCGTCCCAATTAACCACACCCTTCCCACTACCCCTGACGTAACCCTGGCATCCTCACGCATAGCCCTTACCCTATCATGGACATCCGACCCCGATCCTCAATTCAGTGACCACGCACCCATAACCATCACCTTTAACCAAATCCCGACCACCGGCCCACCGCATCCACCCATGGGCCGATGGAACCTCAAAAAAGCATCCTGGACATCCTTTTCAGAATCTATAGCAGCACAAACAGCACACAACCCACACCTCACACCAGAACAATTTGCAGACATCCTCATCGCCACAACACACCAACACATACCACAAACAAAACCACGCCATCAACACAAACCTCGCGCGGCACCCTGGTGGAGCGACGAATGCCACCGGGCGGTCCGCGCGAGGAACCACGCACGACACAGACACGAAAGACACCGCACACCAGAAACACTCACAGTATACAAACAACTCAGAGCAGCCTGCAAAAGAACCATTAAAAATGCCAAAAAAAACGTCCTGGAATAAATTTTGCACCCAATTTAACAGATTCACTCCTCTCGGCGAAATTTGGACACTTCTTGGAACATTCCAACATCGACAAAGACCACAAGCCAAAGCCATCACACTCATACACAACAACGTCACCACCACAGATCCACAAAGAATAGCAAACATTTTCGCACACAATTATCACATTAGGTCATCCACACTCGCACAACACCCCCCACCACCAATCAGACACACACGGCCACACCTTTACAACACTAGGTTTACACTCACAGAATTACAAATAGCAATCACACAAACAGGAAACACAAGCGTAGGACCAGACAACATACACTATTCATTCTTCAAACACCTTCCAACACAAGCACTACAAACACTACTGGACACCTACAACACCGCATGGACAACACATACATACCCACAATCTTGGCTACACGCTCTGCTCATTCCTATCCCAAAACAAAACACAGACCGAACCCTATGCGACTCCTACCGCCCTATCGCACTAACCAGCTGTCTCCACAAACTCTTTGAACGCCTTGTCAAAAAACGCCTCCTCTACATTATTCAAACACAAAAACTAATCTCTCCTATACAATCAGGCTTTCTCCCTAACCGCTCCTGTCTTGACAACCTCACCTACCTCACCACCCACATCCAGGAAGCGGCGGCACAGAAACGTACCACCGTCGCCGTCTTCCTGGATCTCAAACAAGCATATGACACTATCACCATCACAGCACTCTTACAACACCTATACAACCTAGACATACAAGGAAGACTAATACACTACCTACATTTATACTTACTAAACACATCATTTCAAGTCAAAATTGGGCCCCACACGTCAGACATTAAATTCCCACGACCGGCTTAATGCAAGGCTCCGTTCTAAGTCCCCTTCTCTTCATTCTAGGCCTAAACTCACTCATCACTGACAACTTCCCGACCAAAATAGCAATATACGCAGATGACATAGTAATATGGACATCACACGAAACACCCAACAACGCACTAGGAACACTACAAAGAGCACTATCAGAACTACACAACAAATTAGCCTTACTTAACCTACACATAGCACCACACAAATCGAAGTGCATGCTATTTGGCAACACTCGATACACAAACTTACAACCACTAAAAATAGACTACACACCCATACCATTTGTAACTACAACAAAATTCCTAGGTATCACATTAGACCCACGACTTACCTTTCGGCCACACATCTTAGACATCCACAAACGCGCATCAAAACGAATAAACATCCTCAGAGCACTTTCTGGCACAAACTGGGGATCCGATCGAAACACACTTCTAACTCTCTACAAATCACTCATTCGGCCAATTTTGGAATACGGATCCCCACTCTTCGAAAATGCAGCTAAATCAAACATCCACCTACTAGACACACTACAACACCAATGCCTCAAAATAGCCACTGGAGCATACATCACTACACCTTATCTCGCACTGCACATATACAACCACATACCAGAACTCAAACACAGACGCACAGAAGCACTACTTAGATATCATTACAAAACACAACTTGTCAAACACCACCCATGCACTGAGGCACTCAAAATCCGCACCAAACGCAGACACATACTCATGAACGCAACACGACTCAAAACCACGATAGGAACTCGCATACACCAACACGCAAATAGACTACAAATCACACTCCCCACAACACAACCCGTCCCACCACCCACAGCATGGTGGAAACACCAAGCACCCACAACACACTTCCTCATAGACAAACCGAAACACACATACACAGACGCAGAAATTCAACAACTCTTCCTACAATTCACATCACAATATGCAAATCACAACATCATCTACACAGACGGCTCCAAATCACTTACACAGCCGACGGGCACAGCGGCGGTGCTGTATACAAATACAGCACCGCCCCGAGTCATCTTACGTACCCGTCTGCACGACACAGCATCCACATACACAGCAGAACTCTACGCAATCTTCTCGGCATACTCCACCATCTATAACACACAAATGCAACACAATATCATAGCAACAGACGCAAAATCAGCACTACAAAGCATAACACCATACACCAAATTCAAACACCCACTCATTCCCAAAATACTCTACATACATAACAAACTAAACATCCAACAACGCCCACTACTTCTCTGGATCCCAAGCCACACAAACATACACGGTAACGAACACGCAGACACAGAAGCAAACCTAGCCACAACACTACAACAAACCACGCAATGCCCATACTCAAAATCCGATTACTACCCCACAATACGCCAAGCCCTCAACAAACACATACAACAAACCTGGGACACAGCAATAACATAACTCCACGAAATACACCCAAAACACGAACAATGGCACTCCATCAACCAACACACCAGACAAAAAGAACGTACACTAACACGCATACGAACAGGACACACAGCACTCACACACTCCTACCTCATTCTACGACAACAGCGACCACAATGCACAACATGTCACCGAATACTCACAATCAAACACATACTCATTTACTGCACCAAATACAACCACCAAAGACAACATATCACCAACTATTGCGCCACACACAACATCCCACTAAACCTCACTACTCTCCTCAACGACGAACATCCAGCACTACACGAACATGTCTTCCACTTTCTCTCTATCACACGCATACTAGAACAACTGTGAAAAAGGGGGAAAAAACAACAAAAAAAAACAAAACAAAAAAAACAAAAGAACAAAAACAAAACAAAAGATGGAACGAAAACAAAAAGATGTTACAAAAAAATGAACAAAATAGCCCAAAAAAACGAAAAACATGACGCTGATTAAAGAACAACTAAAGAAAAACAAAAATATACCCCAAAACCCAAAGTTCTTGCAATGTCTCAACCAAGGCGAAGACCCAACCCCACTACACCCCGTACCCAAATCTGGCACCGTCCGGACTGGCGACTCTTCTCAACCGCAACATCTTCGGACTCCGACCACCTCTACTATACTTCCGCTCAACCCAACTCTACTCAACTCTACTCTACTCAGCTCTACTCTACACTACAAGAATCTACTTCGACACTGCTCAACCAATCAACACCCTCTTCCACCCCTCGACTAATCCTCCTACCATACCCCTCACCCCTTTATACCGCTTAACACCAACACAACAACAACAACCGGAAACAGCCGACATCACCACACGGTGGCAGGCTGGCCAAATTCATACACATACACATACATACATTCCGTTTTATTCAAATAGGCACTTCAGCCTCCTCAGACCATTTCGTGCCGTGAAGAAGAAAAAAAACAATTATGGTGTAAAAGTCAAATTATAATTCCTGGAACAAGTTTGTTTGCGGAGAAAGATGAAAAGTAGTTTTATTAGAAAAGGGTGTTGATCTCCCAGCAGTGTGGGCAAAGAAAAGGTGATGTTGTGTGTCCGGCAGTAATTAGTAAGTGTTCTTCGAGGTCCATGGTATTGTTGACAGTGTAGAAGTATATGTGTGACTGTAAGATGGGTGTTGCATGATGGGCATGAGGGTCGAGGCGAAGCAGTGTAAATATATCTATGGGTGAGAAAAGTATGGCCAATGCGTAAACGTGGTAAGACTTTTTCTTCGTGTCGGTTTTTGAAAAGATGTTGTCCATGGTTCAACAGTTGGCTTGATGAGTCATAATTGTGTGTAGTTTATGGTTTCAGTCCATTGTTGGCTCCAAAAATGTCGAATGTTCTGTCGTATTGTTGATTTGATGGCATCAAAATGTGGTGGGATTTCTGTGATGTATGGTAATTGTATTGATTGTTTTGCGAAATGATCTGCATCCTCGTTTCCTGGGATGCCACAGTGACTGGGCACCCACAGGAAACGGACCTTCATGCCCATCAGATGAAGTGTTATACAATTTAGGTGTTATTTTGAACACAAAATTGGGGGCATCAGAACAGACCAAAGAAGCCCGGAAGAAGGCACTAAGAATGCTTGGGGCGATACAGAGGAATGTGTCATACAAAAGTGAGGAGGTCATCAGGAAGCTTTATTGTGCATATGTCAGGCCACATTTGGAATACTGTGTCCAAGCTTGGTCCCCTAGTTATGAGAAAGATTGTTCGCTTTTAGAGAGAGTACAAAAGAGGGCAACAAAAATGGTTAATGGTATAGGCAACCTGGCATATGAGGAAAGATTGAAGAAATTGAATATGTTTTCACTTAGATATAGAAGGCTGAGAGGAGATCTCATCGAGGTTTTTAAATTTGTTCATGGTCAGGAACAAGGATATCTCAGGGAAATGTTTGAATTTAACAGAAATGATGCAATTAGAGGTCATCAATTCAAAATTAAAGTTAATCACAGCAGGACAAGGTTAAGACAGTCTTTCTTCACCAACAGGGTAGTAGAACACTGGAACCAGCCGTCAGGAACAATTGTCAGTAGCAACACACTGAACATCTTCAAAAACGGCATAGACAATCATTATAAGAATAGGGGGCTTGTTTTTCTGTATTCCAGGGAGGGTTGATTGACAGATTTGGTGGGCAACTGGTTCAGTGTACAAAGTGCAACCAAGAAGGGCCCTTGTGGCTCATAGTTGCACTGATCTTTTATGTCTTTATATCTTTATGTCTTTAAGTGTTTCAAGTGTGTCATAAATGGAAATATGGCAATGGTGTGACAAGGAAAGTGAAGATAGAGATTGGAGAACAGATTTTGAGTCGGAACAAATGACGACATGGCGCATGGGGTGACATATTGAACGGTTGCGAACATAGCGAAGGGCAATGAGAATGGCGTGCAATTCGGCGATGAAAATGGAGGTCCCGTCTGGTAAGCGATGCTGTTTTGTGTGTGTACCTGAAACAATGGCATTTCCTGTGCAATTTACGTTTTTGGATCCGTCGGTGAAAACAAAAGGAACATGGCGATAACGAGAACGAAACTGGTGGAATTTTTGTTTCGCGTATTCTGGACAAAGTTGTGATTTTGGAGTGGTGGTGAGATAAAAAATATGTCTTTCGGTCATCTGCCACGGTGGTGTAGTTGATGGAGAGAGAGCAGTAATATGTGGAATGTGGTATTGGAGTTGTGTGGAAAATGTTTTAATGCGTGAAGCTATGGTAAGGCCGGTTCGCTTTTCGGCGGGACCTAAATATTCGTGATGTAGATTTCTGAGAATTTGTAAAGACGCTTGTGTGGGGTGGTGTTCTCTAAATTGAATTTTTGCGGCATATCTGAGTGTTTGTTCAATTCTTCGGAGAGCTAATGGTGGAATTCCTGATTCGATTTGTAAAGAAGTAATGGGAGACGTGGTCATTGCACCGAGGGCTAAATGGATGAATTTATTTTGTATGGTGTCCAAAAGTTTCAAAGCGGAGGTACTGGCACCGGCGTAAACTAGCGACCCATATTCTATGATGGGAAGAACTAAGGATTTGTAGAGATGTAAAAGCGTATGACGATCGGCTCCCCGAATGAGGAAGAAGTAATACAGCGAAATAAATTGAGTCGGTGAAAACATTTGGTCTGAATGTGTTTGATGTGTTGATACATGGAGAGTCTACGATAAAAAATAATGCTTAGAAATTTAAATGAATTTACAAAAGGTATGTTGTTGTTACCGAGGTGAAGCGGTGTGTCTGGGTTCGTGCAGGGTGTCGATTTGCTAAATATCAGTGTTGCTGATTTTGGGGCCGACAAAAGGAAGCCATACTTTAGGGACCACTCGTGTACTCGGTGAACTGCGTTTTGTAATCGAATTAAACAATGTTCGTAATTTCTGCCAGAGCACCAAATCGCACTATCGTCTGCAAATAGCGAGTATGATAGATTGGCAGGCATGTTATCGAAAATATCATTAACGATGATGTTAAGTAATATTGGTGAAATACAACTCCCCTGTGGTAATTCGTTCTGAAGAAAACGTGGATCGGAGATGGCTGACCGACACCTGATATGGAATGCACGAGAACCAGATAAGAAACCTACTAAATAATGTGCTAAGCGTCCTTTTATGCCGAGTTGCTGAATTTTGAAAGTAATGCCGGTTTGAAAACCATATCGTATGCTTTGCCTATGTCTAAAAAAAACTGCTACAGTGTGTAAACTGCTACAGTTTCTTGAAGCCTAGGCGGATGTCTGTCTCTAATCTAATAAGGTGATCTATGGTGCTGCGTCCTCGCCGAAAACCGCATTGAATGGGAGATAGAAGAGAATTTGTTTCCAGGTGCCAGGTCAGTCTTTTTATAATAATACGTTCAAAAAGTTTTCCAAGACAACTGGTGAGAGCAATGGGTCGAAAATTGTTGGGGTCGCTGTGATCTTTACCGGGTTTTGGTATCGGAATGATGGTGGCTTCTTTCCACGATTCGGGGAATATATGACCTGACCATAATGAATTAAATGTTCGTAAGATGGAATGTTTCGTGTGGTCGGATAAGTGTCTAAAAAAATAATAATGTAATTTGTCGGGCCCTACAGAAGTGTTACCGGCGGAGGAAATTGCATCTTCTAGTTCCGAAATTTGAAAAGGAGCATTGTATGTTTCAGTGTTGTCGAAATCGAATTTGGTGAAATCGATGTGAAAAGCGTGTTGTGCATTTTGTAAGAATTCCGGTCTGTAGTTGTTGTCAGAGCTATTGTGGGCCATGGTGTCTGCTATTGTATTTACTATCGTTTGTGGGTCTGTAATGGTGATATTCTGGACTTTGAGGGCCGGGAGTGATTTAAATGGGATGCGTCCAGACAATCGGCAGATTAATTGCCAGATTTGGCTTAAAGGAGTTTGAAAGGTGAGTTGTTGTAAATATGATGACCATGAACGCCGCCTAGCATCGCGTATGATGCGGCGGATTCGGGCTCGTTCACGGTTTCGGTGAAGTAAATTGTGTGAATCGGGATGTCTCAGATATTTTCGAAATGCTCTTTTTCTAATTGCGATGGCCTGTGCTACTTCTGGACACCACCATGGAACTGGAATTATTTTTGTAAAAGGTTTCGTGAGTGGAATTGTGGTGGATGCTGCTTCGAAAAGTGTGTGTGTAATTGAGTTGATGTTTTCGACGGAAGAAATGTTGGGATTGTATTGAATATAAGAAAGTTCCTGAAATGTTGTCCAATCGGCTTTTGAAATTTTCCAGCGTGGGATAAAATTGGGTGTGCTATCAGTAGCAGTAGAAAAAGTGGGTATTAATTTGATGGGATAGTGATCGCTGTCATGAATGTCTGTGTCTGTGGTCCAATCGAAATCGTTGGCCGGAGTTGGAGAGCAAATCGACAAATCTATTGCAGTTTCTGTGTTGTGGCCGAGGTGGAAAAATGTTGGCTCTCCAGTGTTAAGTATTACTAAATTGTGTCGGTCTAAAATGTGTTGAATAATGCGTCCGCGAGTGTCTGGGTGTGTACATTTTTTATCCTACGCTGGGCTATGAGCGTTGAAATCGCCAAGTAAGATGAACGGGTTCTTGAAGTGTGCTATAAGATTTTCTAAATGTGGTAAAATATTTGTGTTGTCGGTGTGTGGTGGAATATAGATGGAACACACATCTATATTTCTACCATGGAAGCGTAATGTACAAGCTACGGCTTGTAATTGTGTATTAAGTGTAATTTGTGTATGTGTGAAATCATTGTTTATGTAAAGTGCTGTACCGCCACTTCGATGTGATCCACGGACCTCGTCGTGACGATACAGTGAATAATTGGATAGGTTAAAGTTGTATGTATCATTCGGTAAAAACCATGTTTCTTGCAGTGCTATGAGAATAGGTGTGAGAATACTGAAAATAGCTTTCATTTCGGCCCATTTGGAGATCAGGCTGCGGCAATTCCATTGTAATAGTGTGGACATCGGGAAGAAAAGTGTTATTGTTTGTCTGCACCTTTCGGTGCATGTTGGAGCCCGGAGTGCAGCTGCGGCGGACACGTGTGTTGGGTGCGGGCGGTGGCGGTGTTTCCGCCACAGCCGTCCGGCCGACCGGTGACCTTTGCGGCCGGTTCACGGCGCCCAGCCACTGCCGCGGGGGATGCCCGCCGGCTGGGAGTTGGTCGGGTCACGTGGTTGCCGGCCAGCACGGTGTGCACCGGGCTCGGTCGGCGGGCCATGGAAGTGGAGCGCATTTCCCCGGCAGCCGAATGGCTGCGGGGTCTGGCATTCCTTGTGGAATTCGTTGGAGTCTGTTTGGTTGGAATGGCCTGTGTGTTTTGAGCCAGGGTGGTTTGTGTAGGTGTGGTGAGTGGTGCAAGTTTTTTTAGTGGAGCTAGACCAGGAATCATGTCGGTTTGCATCGAAGTAGAAGTGGTGTTTACGCTAGGGGTGGGTGGAGCAATGCTGGTCGCCTGTGCGTACGTTTTGGTGGAGGGGGAGGTGGCCTCGACAGACCGCCGGTCCTGGGGGTAGGATACCCCGGTCGTGGCCTTGACAGCACACACTTCCTTTTCCTTGCGCCAAACTGGACATTGATTGGATGTGGTGAGGTGATCGGGCGTGTTACAGCTGAGGCAGTGGGCTGGCTTGGAGCAGGTTGTATCAGGATGGGGTGGTTCTCCGCATTTAAGGCATCGGGCGGTTTGGCGACACGTCTTACTCCCATGCCCGAAGCGCTGACAATTGAAACAGCGGAGGGGATTGGGAATAAATACGCGGACTTGGAATCGGATGTAGCCGGCGAGGAGGGTCTTAGGAAGAGTTGTAGAGTTGAGGGTAAGGACAAGTAGGCTTGTATCGCGTTTCTGACCGTATTTAAATGAGGTAATGCGGTGGATGTGGGTCACCCCCTCCGGCCTGAGCTCCGTCTGGATATCCGCTTCAGTCATGAAGCGGAGCTCCGGCGCAAAGACTGTGCCCTTGGTGGTGTTGCGGTTGGAATTGAGAGTGATGGTGACGGATTTTCCACAAAATGTGGTGGTGCGGAGGAGGGCTTTGGTTTGGGCTCGGGATTGGGTTTTAATGACCAAGGTTCCGTTGGCATGGGCTTCAATGTCGGGATTGGCTAGGGAGCAGATGGCAAGGAGTTGTTTAGTCGGCCAGAATACGTTGATACGGCGGAAGGAAACGGATTCATCGACAGGCTTGACTACAATGTAAGAGCCCGCACTGTCGAGGTAGGGTTCAATGGGCTGGATGGGTTCAGGTTGGGAGGGCGTGGTCTGGTTCGAGCGTGGGTCAGCGGCGTGAAGAGTGATGGTCTGGTTTGGATTGCGAGGCGAGGTCGTGGTCTTGGGACGAGCAGGGTTCGGCGAGGTGCAAAGGGCTTCCATGGCGTCATCAAGGGGAATTGTCCGGAGCGGGTCATCAATGGTCGAATTCAGTGAGGGAACATCAGAGGCCAAGTCCGTGTTCGTGCGATGGTCGTCGGGTGTGGTCAGCGGAGGAAATTCCGAATCAGAGTCCTGGGCGAGCTGGGGTCGGTGCCTTTCTTCCTCTTTTTCCCCATCACGGGGAAAAACACCCTACCAAACGAAATCTAAATAAACACACAGAACAAACGGAGCGAAAATACGACGACGACGAAAACGGGTGGGGTGACGGGTGTCACCCCACTAGAAAATAAATGAGAAAAGAGCGACGGGTGTCGCCCCACGAAAATGAAAAATAGGAAAACTGCAATAACAAGCAGTAAGAAAGCAGCGGAGTGATCAGCGGGCTCTGGACCAACCTATAGACGAGTTGAAGGTGTAGGGTGGTCTAGAAGTTGGTGGTGAAGAGTAGCAAGAAGTCGGAAGTGAAGATGTCGAGTTGATGGCAGGCTGGTCTTGCGAGATATGTCCACGATAGCTGGTAGCACGATCCACGATAGCACACGATAGATGATGATGTACGGCCGGCAACTGTGTGTGTGTGATACCCGGCTGTTTCAGTTTTGTTGGGTTGGGCACTTCGGCCTGCTCAGGCCATTTCGTGCCGTGAATAGAATGGATGAAATTTTATGTTATGATAGTCAGTTTATAACTCTTGAAGTAAGCTGGTTTTTCGGAGAAAAGTGAAAAGTAGATTGATGAGGAAAGGTTGTGTATCTCCAAATAGTGTGGGTAGAGAAAAGGGGATGTTATGTGTACGGCAGTAGTTGGTAGGTGTTTTTCGATGTTCATGGTATTTTTGACAGTGCAGGAGAAGGTGTGAAACGGTAAGATGAGTGTTGCATGATGGGCATGAAGGTCGTGGTGATGCAGTGTAAATATATCGATGGGTGAGAAAAGTGTGACCTATGCGGAGCCGTGATATAACTTTTTCTTCTTGTCTGTTTTTTGGTATGATGTGGTCCAGTTATCGATGACAGGTTTGATGAGACGTAATTGTGTGTGGTTTGTGGTTTCAGTCCATTGTTTGGTCCAAAAATGTCGAATGTTTTGTCGTATTGTTGATTTGATGGCGTCAAAATGTGGTGGGATTTCTGTGATGTGTGGTAATTGTAATGATTGTTTGGCGAAATGATTTGCTTCCTCGTTTCCTGGGATGCCACAGTGACTGGGCACCCACAGGAAACGGACCTTCATGCCCATCAGATGAAGTGTTTCGAGTGTATCATAAATGGAAATATGGCAATGGTGCGAAAAGGAAAGTGAAGAAAGAGATTGAAGAACAGATTTTGAGTCCGAACAAATGACGACATGGCGCATGCGGTGACAAATTGAACGGTTGCAGACATAGCGAAGGGCAGTGAGAATGGCGTGTAGTTCGGCGATGAAAATGGAGGTCCCGTTTGGCAAGCGATGTTGTTGTGTGTATGTACCGGAAACAATGGCATTTCCTGTGCAATTTGTGTCTTTGGATCCGTCGGTGAAAACAGAAGGAACATGGTGATAACGAGAACGAAACTGGTGGAATTTTTGTTTGGCGTATTCTGGACAAAGCTGTGATTTTGGAGTGGTGGTGAGATAGAAAATATGTCTCTCGGCCATCTGCCACGGTGGTGTAGTTGGTGAAGATAGAGCTGTAATATGTGGAATGTTGTGTTGGAGTTGTGTAGAAAATGTTTTAATGCGTGAAGCTATGGTAAGCCCGCTTTTCGGCGGGACCTAAATACTCGTGGTGTAGATTTGGGAGAATTTGTAACGATGCGTGTGTGGGGTGGTGTTCTCGAAATTGAATTTTTGCGGCATATCTGAGTGCTTGTTCAATTCTTCGGAGACCTAATGGTGGAATTCCTGATTCGATTTGTAAGGAAGTAATGGGAGACGTGGTCATTGCACCGAGTGCTAAACGGATGACTTTATTTTGTATGGTGTCCAAAAGTTTCAAAGCGGAGGTACTGGCACCGGCGTAGATTAGCGACCCATATTCTATGATGGGAAGAACTAAGGATTTGTAGAGATGTAAAAGCGTATGACGATCGGCTCCGAATGAGGAAGAAGTAATACAGCGAAATAAATTGAGTCGGTGAAAACATTTGGTCTGAACGTGTTTGATGTGTTGATACATGGATAGCCTAAGATCAAAAATAATGCCTAGAAATTTAAATGAATTTACAAAAGGTATGTTGTTGTTACCGAGGTGAAGCGGTGTGTCTGGGTTCGGGCAGGGTGTTGATTTGCTAAATATCACTGTTGCAGATTTTGGGGCCGAAAAAAGGAAGCCATATTTTAGGGACCATTCGTGTACTCGGTCAAGTGCGTTTTGTAATCGAATTAAACAATGTTCATAATTTTTGCCGGAGCACCAAATCGCACTATCGTCCGCAAACAGCGAGTATGATAGATTGGCAGGCATGTTATCGAAAATATAATTAATGATGATGTTGAATAATACTGGTGAAATACAACTCCCCTGTGGTAATCCGTTCTGAAGAAAGCGTGGATCGGAAATCGCTCATCGGCACCGGAGATGGAAATGACGCGAACCAGACAAAAATCCTATCAAATAATGAGCTAAATTTCCTTTGACGCCGAAGTGAAGAAGTTTGGAAATTAATGCCGGTTTGTATACCATATCATACGCTTTAATAATGTCTAAAAATCTGCAATGGTGTATTCATGTTTTTTATAACCAAAGCGTATGTCAGTTTCTAATGGAATGAGATGATCTATTGTACTGTGGCCATGACGAAAACCGCATTGAATTGGAGATAACATGATTTGTTTCTAAGTACCAGGTCAGTCTTTTTACCATCATACGTTCTAAAAGTTTTCCTAGACAACTGGTGAGAGCGATTGGTCGGAAATTGTTGGGGTTGCTGTGGTTTTTGCCGGGTTTTGGAATAGGGGTGATGAGGGCTTCCTTCCAGGTTTCGGGGAAAGTATGGCCAGACCATAATGCATTAAATGTTTGTAAGATGCAATGTTTTGTGTCGTCGGATAAATGTCTGAAAAAGGAATAATGTAAATTGTCGGGACCTACAGAAGTATTACCGGCTGAGGAAATTGCAGTATCTAGTTCTGAAACTTGAAACGGGATATTGTATGTTTCAGTGTTGTCCGAATCGAATTGTGCCAAATCGGTGTGAAATATGTGTTGTGCATTTTGTAGAAATTCCGGTCTGTAGTTGTTGTCAGAGCTATTGTGAGCCATGGTGTCTGCTATTGTATTTACTATTGTTTGTGGGTCGGTAATTGTGGCGTTTTGAATTTTGAGTGCCGGGAGTGATTTAAATGGAGTGCGTCCTGATAATCGGCGGATTAACTGCCAGATTTTGCTTAAAGGTGTTCGAGATGTGAGTTGTTGTAAATAAGATGACCATGAACGGCGACGAGCTTCGCGAATGATGCGGCGTGTCTTCACACGTTCATAATTACGGCTGACTAAATTTTGTTGGTCGGGATGGTGTAAATATTTTCTAAATGCTCTCTTTCTTGCGGCTATTGCTCGGGAAACTTCTATCGACCACCAGGGGACTGGTGTTCTTTTTGTGAAAGGTTTTGTACGTGGAATAGCGGTGGAAGCTGCTTCGAGAAGTGTTTTGGTAACTTGGTTGATGTTTTCGACGGGAGAAATGTTGGGGTTGTATTGAATATGTGAAAGTTCCTGAAAAGTTGTCCAATCGGCCTTCGAAATTTTCCAGCGAGGGATAAAACTGGGTGTCGTATCTGCCGCAGTTGAAAATGTGGGTGTTAATTTAATGGGGTAATGCTTGCTGTCATGAATATCAGTGTCTATGGTCCAATCATAATCATTGGCCAGAGTCGGAGAGCATATTGATAAATCAATAGCTGTAGATGTATTATGTCCAAGGTGAAAAAAGGTTGGTTCTCCGGTGTTCAGTAATACTAAATTATGTCGGTGTAAAATTTGTTCAATGATGCGGCCACGAGTGTCTGTAAGTGTGCGTGTTCTATCCCACGCTGGGCTATGGGCATTCAAATCGCCAAGTAATATGAAAGGATTCTTGAATTGTGTTATGAGGTTGTCTAATGGTATCAAAATGTTTGTGTTATCTGTTTGTGGTGGAATATAAATGGAACATACATCCAAATTCCTGCCATGAATACGTAAAGTACAAGCTACGGCTTGTAAAGGTGAATTCAGTGTAATTTGTGTGTGTGTAAAATCATTGTTGATGTACAGTGCTGTACCACCACTGCGATGTGGTCCACGGACCTCATCGTGACGGTACAGTGAGTAATTGGAAAGATTGAAGTTATATGTATCTGTAGCCAAAAACCATGTTTCTTGAAGTGCTATGAGAATAGGTGAGATAATATTGAAAAAAAGCTTTCATTTCGGCCCATTTGGATAAGAGACTATGGCAATTCCATTGGAGAAGTGTGGTCATTGGTGCGAATTAATATTTGTTGGCACCTTTCGGTGCCTGGCGCAGCCACGATTGAAGTTCAGGTGGGTTCGTATGTTGAGTGCGGCCGGCGGTGGTTGGCTCGCTCGA
This sequence comes from Ashinkailepas kermadecensis, assembly GCA_034440615.1. NCBI lineage: Eukaryota > Metazoa > Arthropoda > Thecostraca > Neolepadidae > Ashinkailepas > Ashinkailepas kermadecensis. Next base: position 40,226 of record JAOTOM010002200.1, read on the forward strand.
GCCGTCCGGCCGACCAGTGACCTTGGCGGCCGACTCACGTCGGCCGGCCATTGCCGCGGGGGATGCCCGCCGGCTGGGAGTTGGTCGGGTCACGTGTGCGCCGGCCGGCGCTGGACAAGCCGCGTTGGACCGGCGGCCCGCTGACGGGGAACGAGAATTTGCTCCCGCAGCGGAGTGACTGCGGGGCCTATCACTCCTCCCTGGAGTGGTCCGTTTGTTTGAAGCCGGAGTGGTCTGAGTGTTGGGAGCCGGGGTGGTTTGTGTCGGAGTGGTCTGAGTGTTGGGAGCCAGGGTGGTTTGTGTCGGTGTGGTCAGTGGAGTAAGTTTTTTTAGAGGAGCTAAACCGGGAATCATGTCTGTTTGAATCGAGGCAGAAGTAGTGTTGACGCGACGTGTGGGGGAGCGACGGTGGCCGCCTGGGCGTAAGTTTTGGTCGAGGGGGAGGTGGCTTCCACAGATCTCCGTGCCTGGGGGTATGACACCCCGGTCGTGGCCTTCACAGCGCAGACCTCCTTTTCTTTGCGCCAAACTGGGCAGAGGGGTGATGTGGTCAGGTGATCGGCGGTGTTGCAGTTAAGGCAGTGGGCAGGTTTGGAGCAGGTGGATTCGGGATGAGGTGTTTCGCCGCACTTAGGGCATCGGGCTGGTTGGCGACATGTCTTGCTGCCATGGCCGAAGCGCTGACAGTTAAAACAGCGGAGAGGATTAGGAATAAAGACACGGACTTGGAATCGTAGGTATCCGGCGATTAGGGTCTTGGGAAGAGTGATAGAATTGAAGGTAAGGACAAGTAGGCTTGTATCGCGTTTCTGACCGTCTTTAAATGAGGTAATGCGGTGGACGTGGGTCACCCCCTCCGGCCTGAGCTCCGTCTGGATATCCGCTTCAGTCATGAAGCAGAGCTCCGGCGCGAAGACGGTGCCCTTGGTGGTGTTGTGGTTGGAATGGAGAGTGATGGTGACGGATTTTCCACAAAATGTGGTGGTGCGGAGGAGGGCTTTGGTTTGGGCTCGGGATTGGGTTTTAATGACCAAGGTTCCGTTGGCATGGGCTTCAATGTCGGGATTGGCTAGGGAGCAGATGGCAAGGAGTTGTTTAGTCGGCCAGAATACGTTGATACGGCGGAAGGAAACGGATTCCTCGACAGGCTTGACTACAATGTAAGAGCCCGCACTGTCGATGTAGGGTTCAATGGGCTGGATGGGTTCAGGTTGGGAGGGCGTGGTCTGGTTCGAGCGTGGGTCAGCGGCGTGAAGAGTGATGGTCTGGTCTGGATTGCGAGGCGAGGTCGTGGTCTTGGGACGAGCAGGGTTCGGCGAGGTGCAAAGGGCTTCCATGGCGTCATCAAGGGGAATTGTCCGGCGCGGGTCATCAATGGTCGAATTCAGTGAGGGAACATCAGAGGCGAAGTCCGTGTTCGTGCGATGGTCGTCGGGTGTGGTCAGCGGAGGAAATTCCGAATCAGAGTCCTGTGGCGAGCTGGGGGTCGGTGCCTTTCTTCCTCTTTTTCCCCATCACGGGGAAAAACACCCTACCAAATGAAATCTAAATAAACACGCAGAACAAAGGGAGGGAAAATACGACGACGACGAATACGGGTGGGGTGACGGGTGTCACCCCACTAGAAAAGAAATGAGAAAAGAGCGACGGGTGTCGCCCCACGAAAATGAAAAATAGGAAAACTGCAATAACAAGCAGTAAGAAAGCAGCGGAGTGATCAGCGGGCTCTGGACCAACCTATAGACGAGTTGAAGGTGTAGAGTGGTCTAGAAGTTGGTGGTGAAGAGTAGCAAGAAGTCGGAAGTGAAGATGTCGAGTTGATGGCAGGCTGGTCTTGCGAGATATGTCCACGATAGCTGGTAGCACGATCCACGATAGCACACGATGGATGATGATGTACGCCCGGCAACTGTGTGTTTCAACGTGTGATACCCGGCAACTGACCGCTCGCCAGTATCGCCCGTGACCTCGCTCAAGTCATTGCGCATGCGCACTGGCCGCCGCTGCCAAACCGCACTCGGCCACGTCGTCTGTTACTGTGTATAACGTGCCATGCAAACTGTACTCTCTCTCGCACTCTCGCTCTCGCCGCTCGATATACGTATCACAAGTTACGGATCTGTGAAGTTCACCATACGGACACGTCATAAGAAACGTAGCCACCCAAGCCGCTACAGCATGGCTACAGCCCTAACACAGTGTCATAGCATAGGTACATACAACCCTGTCCCAGTGCCGTCACATAGCTACAACCCTGTCACAGTGTCACAGCATGGCTGCAGTCCTGTCACAGTGTCACAACATGGCTGCAGTCCTGTCACGGTGTCACAGCATGGCTGCAGTCCTGTCACGGTGTCACAACATGGCTGCAGTCCTGTCACAGTGTCACAACATGGCTGCAGTCCTGTCACGGTGTCACAGCATGGCTGCAGTCCTGTCACGGTGTCACAGCATGGCTGCAGTCCTGTCACGGTGTCACAGCATGGCTGCAGTCCTGTCACGGTATCACAGCATGGCTGTAGGCGTGTCACTGTACCACAATATGGCTGTAGTTTTGTCACAGTATCACAAAACATGGCTGCAGTGTTACGAGGTTACACAGCATCACTCACACCCCACCTCAGTACCCATAGCTAGCCACAGGAACAGTGTTACACCACAACAACGGCAAAACACTGGCCACATCGAGTCAAAATACCAAGGTCAAGTCAACAGTCGACACTCAGTGTCCGGACGCGTTTCAGCTGGATGTGACGTCACTATGACGTCACCCGGCGGACCCGGCACCCTGCCGCCGCTGCCGCTGCTGCTGCTGCTGGCCACGGCTGCGGTGGGTGGTGACGTCACCGCGCCGACAGCCGACCGACACGTGCTGAACGCCTTCCTGCAGGCCCGGTCACCTGTCGCGCAGCGGTCGTACGGTGTGTGGAGGACCCCCAAGGTGGGTGGTGTCACGGTGATTGGTCTCACTACCGTGTCGGAGACTCGTGACCGAACCACCCGTCAGGACCAGCACTTGCATGTCCTCCAGTCTCGCACTGAGATGGGGAAGAGGCGATTTAGCTCCAGAGCACCACTGCTGTACAACTCGTTGCCACCCGAGCTGATGCGGCTTCCCGTGCCGATCTTTTGTTGCACCAACGGCAGCACCTGTCTGACGTTCAGTCCGGGCCGGACTGATTTGCTGCTCGCCCTGCTGTGTTTTGTTATGACATGCATGGTCATCGGTTTAACTGTTCGATGATTTTGACCCTTTATGCCCTGCTGTTTTATCATATTAACGCAAGGTTGTAATAGCCACAAGTCCATTGTGGATTACCCCAATACAAGTCTGTTGTGGTCGCCCGACATATGACTTGTTATGGACTGTGGTGAGAGATTGCGTTTGCGTTGCGGTCGAGTTCTCAGATTAAAAGAGTGCTTGCTTGCATCCAAGAGTGAAGCTGGCGCGGTCTGTGGTTGATTGCACCTCACTAATACATCGCGAAGGGGGGGGGGGCTCACGCTAAAAGTTGCCTGGGAGGGATGTCCTCTGGTCTTCCTCAGACCTGCAGGAAGACGAAGGGACGGCTGGTTCTTTAATCATCCTTATCTTTAAGTGAATATCACCCGTGCGAGTGGAGAGATAGGCGTAGACACAGATAAATGGAAAATATAACTGCAAATCTCGCGACATCTACCGTTTTCGTATCTCCGGAATGTTATGTCCGCGCCATTCGTGCCCATTCTGTCCGATCATCATTTGATTGGTTTCTTTCTGCCCCATTTGATTGGTTTCTTTCTGCCCCATTTGATTGGTTTCTTTCTGCCCCATTTGATTGGTTTCTTTCTGCCCCATTTGCGGCCCAGCTTCCGCTCACATGTGTCCAGAATCTGTGCCAATTAACGAGGCGAATTATCGGGACCGTCCAGGAAGCGCGTGATCTCGATGTCCGATGGCTCAGGCCCTGACCCACTTGATCATGTCGGCGGGGTGGCTCCACTGTGTTCAACACCACCTGCCGACAACAGGGGCGTAACGGGTCGGCCGCTAACCGCACACCCCACCGGCCTGCTGATGACACTCGGCTCCAAGTGGAGCAAGACTAAGTGGCACTTAGGCGCCGGTCGTCCGGACAGTGTGCAGCGCACGCGGCGGTACATGCCAGCAACGGGCAAACAAACAACGATGAATCGCGATGCGGCGCGTGCTGTGGCGTGAACTTTCGAACCGATGCGTATCGGAGGGCGGCCAATATCTGGAGCATGGTGTACCTACAGGTGGCGGAGCGTCCGCGGCCATTCTCTGTCGATGTCTGGAGCATGGTGTACCTACAGGTGGCGGAGCGTCCGCGGCCATTCTCTGTCGATGTCTGGAGCATGGTGTACCTACAGGTGGCGGAGCGTCCGCGGCCCTTCTCTGTCGATGTCTGGAGCATGGTGTACCTATAGGTGGCGCAGCTTCTGCACCCCTTCTCCGAGGAGCAAGCACTATTATGGGTGCTAACTGATGGAAAGCTAGGTTCGACAAGCATCCAGCATATTCCCGAATAGCTGTGTCCGTGATCGAAATAGCAGCACTAAAGATTCCACAGGTTACAGCGCTTTTCGCAACAACGGCGCATGCTGTGACGCGGTCTCAGCATGCTGACGCGAGTTCCGCTGACCCGGACGATGCAACATTCCGCTCTGTGTTCAGTGATTTAATGTTTTGAAGCGACAGCCGCGTCACGCCGGCCGACTGAGTGTGACCTCTGAGTGACTTTTAATGCTTCAGCTGCGACACCGCCAGTCGTACGTCGGCGGTCGGCTGTTGCCGACCTGTGCGCCGCAACAGGTAATTTGTAACGCCTCGCGAGCACGCTGCTCCAGTTTGCTTCCTTGACCACGGTCGCCCTCTCCCGCCACGGTGAGGTGTGGTGTACCACTCGCGACCTGAGTCTAGGCTTGCTGCCTCTGCGATGCATGCAAACAGATTCCTTTGTGCCTTCCCGGCACACTCTAACTAGTTGCTTAAGTACATAAGTCTAAGCGGATTTTGTGAGTTTTGTCTGAGCAGTGGCTCTGTGGAGCCGGTCTTACAGCACAAATTACACGTTAAGTGATTGAATTGCAGGTGGATGGCGTCAATCTGTCGTGGAGTTCTGTCGTGGTGATCTGTCGTGGTGATCTGTCATGGTGATCTGTGGTGGTGATCCGTCGTGGCGACCTGTGGTGGTGATCTGTTGTGGTGATCTATCGTGATCTGTCGTGGTGATCTGTCGTGGTGATCTGTCGTGGTGATCTGTCGTGGCGATCTGTCGTGGTGATCTGTCGTGGTGATCTGTGGTGGTGATCTGTCGTGGTGATCTGTGGTGGCGATCTGTCATGGTGATCTGCCGTGGTGATCTGTGGTGGTGATCTGTCGTGGTGATCTGTCGTGGTGATCTGTCGTGATGATCTGTCGTGGTGATCTGTGGTGGTGATCTGTCGTGGTGATCTGTCGTGGTGATCTGTGGTGGTGATCTGTCGTGGTGATCTGTCGTGGTGATCTGTCGTGGTGATCTGTCGTGGTGATCTGTGGTGGCGATCTGTCGTGGTGATCTGTCGTGGTGATCTGTCGTGGTGATCTGTCGTGGTGATCTGTGGTGGCGCCGGGATCAGCTAAGACCGCACGTGATGTACAAGGTCTGTTGTACAGCACGTGCAGTCTGAGCTGACCCCGTCGCCCGCCTGCCACATCCATCAGACCATTAACCGGTGGGCCGATCCCTTCCCCCCCCCACACCCCACTAAAGGATCCAAGGGGAGAGGGAGCAACTGGATCATGTCCCTCCAAGAGGCAAACTTTTGCCGATAGTTTGCACTAAAATTGCATTCTTCAGAAATTGAAAAACATTTTATGTCACAAATATTGTCTTAACTAGCCCTACGACCGTTGGCTGTCAAAATCGGATGAATTTTACGAAGTCGGAGATAATTTATTTGGCTCTCTTCCCCAGCCAGGCTTTTGGATCTGCCCCTGCTTCGTGGCCCATTTGAGAATGTCATCCACTCTTCCGCTGACCTCACTTGCTATGTCATCCAGCCGCCAGCTGACCTCACTTGATAATGCCATCCACCCGCCCTCTGACCTCACTTGAGAATGTCATCTCCACCCGCCCGTTTACCTCACTTGCTATGTCATCTACCCGCCCACTGACCTCACTTGAGAATGTCATCATCCCGCCCGCTGACCTCACTTGCTGTGTCATCCACTCGCCCGCTGACCTCACTTGAGAATGTCATCCACCCGCCCGCTGACCTCACCTGAGAAGGTCATCCATCCGTCCGCTGACCTCACTTGCTTTGTCACCCAGACGCCAGCTGACCTCACCTACTATGTCATCCACCCGCCCGCTGACCTCACTTGAGAATGTCATCATCCCGCCCGCTGACCTCACTTGCTATGTCATCCAGCCGCCAGCTGACCTCACTTGAGAAGGTCATCCATCCGTCCGCTGACCTCACTTGCTTTGTCACCCAGACGCCAGCTGACCTCACCTACTATGTCATCCACCCGCCCACTGACCTCACTTGAGAATGTCATCATCCCGCCCGCTGACCTCACTTGCTGTGTCATCCAGCCGCCAGCTGACCTCACTTGAGAATGTCATCCACCCGCCCGCTGACCTCACCTGAGAAGGTCATCCATCCGTCCGCTGACCTCACTTGCTTTGTCACCCAGACGCCAGCTGACCTCACCTACTATGTCATCCACCCGCCCGCTGACCTCACTTGAGAATGTCATCCACCCGCCCGCTGACCTCACTTGGAAGGTCATCCACCCGCCCGCTGACCTCACTTGCTATGTCATCCAGATGCCAGCTGACCTCAACTGCTATGTCATCCACCCGCCCGCTGACCTCACTTGCTATGTCATCCAGCCGCCAGCTGACCTCACTTGAGAATGTCATCCACCCGCCCGCTGACCTAACTTGCTAAGTCATCCAGCCGCCCGCTGACCTCACTTGAGAATGTCATCCACCCGCCCGCTGACCTCACTTGCTATGTCATCCACCCGCCCGCTGACCTCACTTGCTATATCATCCCGACGCCAGCTGACCTCACCTACTATGTCATCCACCCGCCCGCTGACCTAACTTGCTATGTCATCCAGCCGCCAGCTGACCTCACTTGAGAATGTCATCCACCCGCCCGCTGACCTCACTTGAGAAGGTCATCCACCCGCCCGCTGACCTCACTTGCTATGTTATCCAGACGCCAGCTGACCTCACTTGAGAATGTCATCCACCCGCCCGCTGACCTCACTTGCTAAGTCATCCAGCCGCCAGCTGACCTCACCTACTATGTCATCCACCCGCCCGCTGACCTAACTTGCTATGTCATCCAGCCGCCAGCTGACCTCACTTGAGAATGTCATCCACCCGCCCGCTGACCTAACTTGCTAAGTCATCCAGCCGCCCGCTGACCTCACTTGAGAATGTCATCCACCCGCCCGCTGACCTAACTTGCTAAGTCATCCAGCCGCCCGCTGACCTCACTTGAGAATGTCATCCACCCGCCCGCTGACCTCACTTGAGAAGGTCATCCACCCGCCCGCTGACCTCACTTGCTATATCATCCCGACGCCAGCTGACCTCACCTACTATGTCATCCACTCGCCCGCTGACCTCACTTGCTATGTCATCCAGCCGCCAGCTGACCTCACTTGAGAATGTCATCCACCCGCCCGCTGACCTCACTTGAGAATGTCATCCACCCGCCCGCTAACCTAACTTGCTATGTCATCCAGACGCCAGCTGACCTCACCTAACTTGCTAAGTCATCCACCCGTCCGCTGACCTCACTTGCTATGTCATCCAGACGCCAGCTGACCTCACCTAACTTGCTAAGTCATCCACCCGTCCGCTGACCTCACTTGCTATGTCATCCACACTCCCGCTGACCTCACTTGCTGTGTCATACATCCGTCCGCTGACCTCACCTACTATGTCATCCACCCGTCCGCTGACCTCACTTGCTATGTCATCCAGACGCCAGCTGACCTCACCTACTATGTCATCCACCCGCCCGCTGACCTAACTTGCTATGTCATCCAGCCGCCAGCTGACCTCTCTTGAGAATGTCATCCACCCGCCCGCTGACCTCACTTGCTGTGTCATCCAGCCGCCAGCTGACCTCACTTGAGAATGTCATCCACCCGCCCGCTGACCTCACTTGCTATGTCATCCACCCGCCCGCTGACCTCACTTGCTATGTCATCCACCCGCCCGCTGACCTCACCTACTATGTCATCCACCCGCCCGCTGACCTCACTTGAGAATGTCATCCACCCGCCCGCTGACCTCACCTGAGAAGGTCATCCACTCGCCCGCTGACCTCACTTGCTATGTCATCCAGCCGCCAGCTGACCTCACTTGAGAATGTCATCCACCCGCCCGCTGACCTCACTTGAGAAGGTCATCCACCCGCCCGCTGACCTCACTTGCTATGTTATCCAGACGCCAGCTGACCTCACTTGAGAATGTCATCCACCCGCCCGCTGACCTCACTTGCTATGTCATCCAGACGCCAGCTGACCTCACCTAACTTGCTAAGTCATCCACCCGTCCGCTGACCTCACTTGCTATGTCATCCACACGCCCGCTGACCTCACTTGCTGTGTCATACATCCGTCCGCTGACCTCACCTACTATGTCATCCACCCGTCCGCTGACCTCACTTGCTATGTCATCCACTCGCCCGCTGACCTCACTTGAGAATGTCATCCACCCGCCCGCTGACCTAACTTGCTATGTCATCCAGCCGCCCGCTGACCTCACTTGAGAATGTCATCCTCCCGCCCGCTGACCTCACTTGCTATGTCATCCACCCGCCCGCTGACCTCACCTGAGAATGTCATCCACCCGCCCGCTGACCTAACTTGCTAAGTCATCCACCCGCCCACTGACCTCACTTGAGAATGTCATCCACCCGCCCGCTGACCTAACTTGCTATGTCATCCAGACACCAGCTGACCTCACCTACTATGTCATCCACCCGCCCGCTGACCTCACTTGCTATGTCATCCACCCGCCCGCATACCTCACCTACTATGTCATCCACCCGTCCGCTGACCTCACTTGCTAAGTCATCCAGCCGCCCGCTGACCTCACTTGAGAATGTCATCCTCCCGCCCGCTGACCTCACTTGCTATGTCATCCACCCGCCCGCTGACCTCACCTGAGAATGTCATCCAACCCGCCCGCTGACCTCACTTGAGAAGGTCATCCACCCGCCCGCTGACCTCACTTGCTATATCATCCCGACGCCAGCTGACCTCACCTACTATGTCATCCACCCGCCCGCTGACCTCACTTGCTATGTCATCCAGCCGCCAGCTGACCTCACCTACTATGTCATCCACCCGCCCGCTGACCTCACTTGCTATGTCATCCACCCGCCCGCATACCTCATCTACTATGTCATCCACCCGTCCGCTGACCTCACTTGCTATGCCATCCAGACGCCAGCTGACCTCACCTACTATGTCATCCACCCGCCCTCTGACCTCACTTGCTATGTCATCCACCCGCCCGCTGACCTCACCTACTATGTCATCCACCCGCCCGCTGACCTAACTTGCTATGTCATCCAGCCGCCAGCTGACCTCACTTGAGAATGTCATCCACCCGCCCGCTGACCTCACTTGCTGTGTCATCCACTCGCCCGCTGACCTCACTTGCTATGTCATCCAGCCGCCAGCTGACCTCACTTGAGAATGTCATCCACCCGCCCGCTGACCTCACTTGAGAATGTCATCCACCCGCCCGCTGACCTCACTTGCTATGCCATCCAGACGCCAGCTGACCTCACCTACTATGTCATCCACCAGCCCGCTGACCCCACTTGGTATGTCATCCACCCGCCCGCTGACCTCACTTGAGAATGTCATCCACCCGCCCGCTGACCTCACTTGCTGTGTCATCCACCCGTCCGCTGACCTCACCTGCTATGTCATCCACCCGCCCGCTGACCTCACTTGCTATGTCATCCAGCCGCCAGCTGACCTCACTTGAGAATGTCATCCACCCGCCCGCTGACCTCACTTGGAATGTCATCCACTCGCCCGCTGACCTCACTTGGAATGTCATCCACCCGCCCCTGACCTCACTTGCTATGTCATCCAGACACCAGCTGACCTCACCTACTATGTCATCCACCCGCCCGCTGACCTCACCTACTATGTCATCCACCCGCCCGCTGACCTCACTTGCTATGTTATCCAGACGCCAGCTGACCTCACTTGAGAATGTCATCCACCCGCCCGCTGACCTCACTTGCTAAGTCATCCAGCCGCCAGCTGACCTCACCTACTATGTCATCCACCCGCCCGCTGACCTCACTTGCTATGTCATCCAGCCGCCAGCTGACCTCACTTGAGAATGTCATCCACCCGCCCGCTGACCTAACTTGCTAAGTCATCCAGCCGCCCGCTGACCTCACTTGAGAATGTCATCCACCCGCCCGCTGACCTAACTTGCTATGTCATCCAGCCGCCCGCTGACCTCACTTGAGAATGTCATCCACCCGCCCGCTGACCTCACTTGAGAAGGTCATCCACCCGCCCGCTGACCTCACTTGCTACATCATCCCGACGCCAGCTGACCTCACCTACTATGTCATCCACTGCCCGCTGACCTCACTTGCTATGTCATCCAGCCGCCAGCTGACCTCACTTGAGAATGTCATCCACCCGCCCGCTGACCTCACTTGAGAATGTCATCCACCCGCCCGCTGACCTAACTTGCTATGTCATCCAGACGCCAGCTGACCTCACCTAACTTGCTAAGTCATCCACCCGTCCGCTGACCTCACTTGCTATGTCATCCAGACGCCAGCTGACCTCACCTAACTTGCTAAGTCATCCACCCGTCCGCTGACCTCACTTGCTATGTCATCCACACTCCCGCTGACCTCACTTGCTGTGTCATACATCTGTCCGCTGACCTCACTTACTATGTCATCCACCCGTCCGCTGACTCACTTGCTATGTCATCCAGACGCCAGCTGACCTCACTTACTATGTCATCCACCCACCCTCTGACCTCACTTGCTATGTCATCCACCCGCCCGCTGACCTCACCTACTATGTCATCCACCCGCCCGCTGACCTAACTTGCTATGTCATCCAGCCGCCAGCTGACCTCTCTTGAGAATGTCATCCACCCGCCCGCTGACCTCACTTGCTGTGTCATCCAGCCGCCAGCTGACCTCACTTGCTATGTCATCCACCCGCCCGCTGACCTCACCTACTATGTCATCCACCCGCCCTCTGACCTCACTTGCTATGTCATCCACCCGCCCGCTGACCTCACCTACTATGTCATCCACCCGCCCGCTGACCTCACTTGAGAATGTCATCCACCCGCCCGCTGACCTCACCTGAGAAGGTCATCCACTCGCCCGCTGACCTCACTTGCTATGTCATCCAGCCGCCAGCTGACCTCACTTGAGAATGTCATCCACCCGCCCGCTGACCTCACTTGAGAAGGTCATCCACCCGCCCGCTGACCTCACTTGCTATGTTATCCAGACGCCAGCTGACCTCACTTGAGAATGTCATCCACCCGCCCGCTGACCTCACTTGCTATGTTATCCAGACGCCAGCTGACCTCACCTAACTTGCTAAGTCATCCACCCGTCCGCTGACCTCACTTGCTATGTCATCCACACGCCCGCTGACCTCACTTGCTGTGTCATACATCCGTCCGCTGACCTCACCTACTATGTCATCCACCCGTCCGCTGACCTCACTTGCTATGTCATCCACTCGCCCGCTGACCTCACTTGAGAATGTCATCCACCCGCCCGCTGACCTAACTTGCTAAGTCATCCAGCCGCCCGCTGACCTCACTTGAGAATGTCATCCTCCCGCCCGCTGACCTCACTTGCTATGTCATCCACCCGCCCGCTGACCTCACCTGAGAATGTCATCCACCCGCCCGCTGACCTAACTTGCTAAGTCATCCACCCGCCCACTGACCTCACTTGAGAATGTCATCCACCCGCCCGCTGACCTAACTTGCTATGTCATCCAGACACCAGCTGACCTCACCTACTATGTCATCCACCCGCCCGCTGACCTCACTTGCTATGTCATCCACCCGCCCGCATACCTCACCTACTATGTCATCCACCCGTCCGCTGACCTCACTTGCTAAGTCATCCAGCCGCCCGCTGACCTCACTTGAGAATGTCATCCTCCCGCCCGCTGACCTCACTTGCTATGTCATCCACCCGCCCGCTGACCTCACCTGAGAATGTCATCCAACCCGCCCGCTGACCTCACTTGAGAAGGTCATCCACCCGCCCGCTGACCTCACTTGCTATATCATCCCGACGCCAGCTGACCTCACCTACTATGTCATCCACCCGCCCGCTGACCTCACTTGCTATGTCATCCAGACGCCAGCTGACCTCACCTACTATGTCATCCACCCGCCCGCTGACCTCACTTGCTATGTCATCCACCCGCCCGCATACCTCATCTACTATGTCATCCACCCGTCCGCTGACCTCACTTGCTATGCCATCCAGACGCCAGCTGACCTCACCTACTATGTCATCCACCCGCCCTCTGACCTCACTTGTTATGTCATCCACCCGCCCGCTGACCTCACCTACTATGTCATCCACCCGCCCGCTGACCTAACTTGCTATGTCATCCAGCCGCCAGCTGACCTCACTTGAGAATGTCATCCACCCGCCCGCTGACCTCACTTGCTGTGTCATCCACTCGCCCGCTGACCTCACTTGCTATGTCATCCAGCCGCCAGCTGACCTCACTTGAGAATGCCATCCACCCGCCCTCTGACCTCACTTGAGAAGGTCATCCACCCGCCCGCTGACCTCACTTGCTATGCCATCCAGACGCCAGCTGACCTCACCTACTATGTCATCCACCAGCCCGCTGACCCCACTTGCTATGTCATCCACCCGCCCGCTGACCTCACTTGAGAATGTCATCCACCCGCCCGCTGACCTCACTTGCTGTGTCATTCACCCGTCCGCTGACCTCACCTACTATGTCATCCACCCGCCCGCTGACCTCACTTGCTATGTCATCCAACCGCCAGCTGACCTCACTTGAGAATGTCATCCACCCGCCCGCTGACCTCACTTGAGAATGTCATCCATCCGTCCGCTGACCTCACTTGCTATGTCATCCAGACGCCAGCTGACCTCACCTACTATGTCATCCACTCGCCTGCTGACCTCACCTGCTAAGTCATCCAGCCGCCAGCTGACCTCACTTGAGAATGCCATCCACCCGCCCTCTGACCTCACTTGAGAATGTCATCCACCCGCCCGCTGACCTCACTTGAGAATGTCATCCATCCGTCCGCTGACCTCACTTGCTATGTCATCCACACGCCCTCTGACCTCACTTGCTATGTCATCCAGACACCAGCTGACCTCACCTACTATGTCATCCACCCGCCCGCTGACCTCACCTACTATGTCATCCACCCGCCCGCTGACCTAACTTGCTATGTCATCCAGCCGCCAGCTGACCTCACTTGAGAATGTCATCCTCCCGCCCGCTGACCTCACTTGCTGTATCATCCACTCGCCCGCTGACCTCACTTGCTATGTCATCCAGCCGCCAGCTGACCTCACTTGAGAATGTCATCCACCCGCCCGCTGACCTCACTTGAGAAGGTCATCCACCCGCCCGCTGACCTCACTTGCTATGCCATCCAGACGCCAGCTGACCTCACCTACTATGTCATCCACCAGCCCGCTGACCCCACTTGCTATGTCATCCACCCGCCCGCTGACCTCACTTGCGAATGTCATCCACCCGCCCGCTGACCTCACTTGCTGTGTCATTCACCCGTCCGCTGACCTCACCTACTATGTCATCCACCCGCCCGCTGACCTCACTTGCTATGTCATCCAACCGCCAGCTGACCTCACTTGAGAATGTCATCCACCCGCCCGCTGACCTCACTTGAGAAGGTCATCCACCCGCCCGCTGACCTCACTTGAGAATGTCATCCATCCGTCCGCTGACCTCACTTGCTATGTCATCCACACGCCCTCTGACCTCACTTGCTATGTCATCCAGACACCAGCTGACCTCACCTACTATGTCATCCACCCACCCGCTGACCTCACATGCTATGTCATCCACACGCCCGCTGACCTCACTTGCTATGTCATCCACACGCCCGCTGACCTCACTTGCCATGTCATGCACCCGCCCGCTGACCTCACCTGCTGACACCAGGTCTGCAACACGGTGTATACCCGGTTGCGGTACACAAGCCCGCAGTGTGTGTGTCCGAGGAGCTTCCCTGAGCCCTGCAGCTCCAGTCTCCTCCACGACGACCAACACAGCGTACATCTGATTACCGACCGTGCACTGGGGGTGAGTGTCTACCACCAGCCGTGCACTGTGGGGTGAGTGTCTACCACCAGCCGTGCACTGTGGGGTGAGTGTCTACCACCAGCCGTGCACTGTGGGGTGAGTGTCTACCACCAGCCGTGCACTGGGGGTGAGTGTCTACCACCAGACGTGCACTGGGGGTGAGTGTCTACCACCAGCCGTGCACTGTGGGGTGAGTGTCTACCACCAGCCGTGCACTGTGGGGTGAGTGTCTATCACCAGCCGTGCACTGGGGGTGAGTGTATATCACCAGCCGTGCGCTGGGGGTGAGTGTCTACCACCAGCCGTGCACTGGGGGTGAGTGTCTACCACCAGCCGTGCACTGGGGGTGAGTGTCTACCACCAGCCGTGCACTGGGGGTGAGTGTCTACCACCAGCCGTGCACTGTGGGGTGAGTGTCTACCACCAGCCGTGCACTGTGGGGTGAGTGTCTACCACCAGCCGTGCACTGTGGGGTGAGTGTATATCACCAGCCGTGCACTGTGGGGTGAGTGTCTACCACCAGCCGTGCACTGTGGGGTGAGTGTCTACCACCAGACGTGCACTGTGGGGTGAGTGTCTATCACCAGCCGTGCACTGGGGGTGAGTGTATATCACCAGCCGTGCGCTGGGGGTGAGTGTCTACCACCAGCCGTGCACTGTGGGGTGAGTGTCTACCACCAGCCGTGCACTGGGGGTGAGTGTCTACCACCAGCCGTGCACTGTGGGGTGAGTGTCTACCACCAGCCGTGCACTGTGGGGTGAGTGTCTACCACCAGCCGTGCACTGGGGGTGAGTGTCTACCACCAGACGTGCACTGGGGGTGAGTGTCTACCACCAGCCGTGCACTGGGGGTGAGTGTCTACCACCAGCCGTGCACTGTGGGGTGAGTGTCTATCACCAGCCGTGCACTGGGGGTGAGTGTATATCACCAGCCGTGCGCTGGGGGTGAGTGTCTACCACCAGCCGTGCACTGTGGGGTGAGTGTCTACCACCAGCCGTGCGCTGTGGGGTGAGTGTCTACCACCAGCCGTGCACTGTGGGGTGAGTGTCTACCACCAGCCGTGCGCTGTGGGGTGAGTGTCTACCACCAGCCGTGCACTGTGGGGTGAGTGTCTACCACCAGCCGTTCACTGGGGGTGAGTGTCTACCACCAGACGTGCACTGGGGGTGAGTGTCTACCACCAGCCGTGCGCTGGGGGTGAGTGTCTACCACCAGACGTGCACTGGGGGTGAGTGTCTACCACCAGCCGTGCGCTGGGGGGTGAGTGTCTATTACAAGCCGTCACTAGGGGTGAGTGTCTACTACCAGCCGTGCGCTGGGGGTGAGTGTCTACCACCAGCCGTGCACTGGGGGTGAGTGTCTACCACCAGCTGTGCACTGGGGGTGAGCGTCTACCATCAACCGTGCACTGGGGGGGTGAGGGCTCGTTATTGATCGCTCACTCGGGGTATCTGTCACCACCGTGCACTGGGGGAAAGTTCCCATCACTGACCGTACACCAGGCGCATAGTCTGATATTTCCAGAAACATGTAGTCCAGGCCGTGTTCACTAACTGTATAGGCTCAACTTCAGTTACATGTGTGCTGTGGTTGTTAATCGCATGTGTGCGTGATATATGCAGACATCCTCTTAACAATCTTACCTTGGCCTCCTTTAAGCATTGTCAACGGTAGTATCTTGCCTGAACAAAATGTGTTGCAGATGTCCGAACTATCATGGAGTGTGTCATTGCTAACTTGACAGAAATTATTACGAAACGTGGAAACACGTGCAGCGGGTAATGATCGACTAATCTGCACCACCATTTGGGAAATTCCCGGATAATGTCCGGCTATGAATGCTGCCGAACATGGACGACGGCATGTAGAGTCCGATGCATTGTCTCGAAATGTTTCGTGCCTGTTGACAGCGTAAACTATGTAGCCAGCCAGCGCGACGGTATACCCTGCCGACTGATCTTGGCTTCATACACGTGGCAGGCACTGACAGCAGTCAAGACGTGTGAGAAGAGTGAGAGCATACCCGACTGTGTCGGCGACGACTGGTCTCTGCTGGCCGTACAGAACTCGCGCTCCGGCCGCGCCAACTTCCTGGTGGTGTGCCGCTGTCCTGCCGGCGGTCACCTGGGTGAGTGTACCGCTGTCCTGTCGGCGGTCACCTGGGTGAGTGTCCTGCTGGTGGTCACCTGGGTGAGTGTCCTGCTGGCGATCGCCTGGGTGAGTGTCCTGCTGGCGATCACCTGGGTGAGTGTCCTGCTGGCGGTCACCTGGGTGAGTGTCCTGCTGGCGATCACCTGGGTGAGTGTGCCGCTGTCCTGCCGGCGGTCACCTGGGTGAGTGTCCTGCCGCCGGTGGCCACCTGGGTGAGTGTCCTGCCGCCGGTGGTCACCTGGGTGAGTGTCCTGCCGCCGGTGGTCACCTGGGTGAGTGTCCTGCCGCCGGTGGTCACCTGGGTGAGTGTCCTGCCGCCGGTGGTCACCTGGGTGAGTGTCCTGCCGCCGGTGGTCACCTGGGTGAGTGTCCTGCTGGCGATCACCTGGGTGAGTGTCCTGCTGGCGGTCACCTGAGTGAGTGTCCTGCCGCCGGTGGTCACCTGGGTGAGTGTCCTGCCGCAGACGGTCACCTGAGCGAGTGTACTACCACTGACGCTGCCCTGAGCAACTATACAACTACACCGCTGGCGGTCTTCTTATGTAGAACGTCATCTTCCGAATATGCTAATTGTGTGTCTTCTATGGGTCAGTATTTCCTTCGGGACGCGCTCTGATGCACGTGTCTACCACAATACCGGCTCGTGTTTTCTGCGTGCAGCAGGGTGCTGACCATATCACCGTGTCTGGCAGTGGGTCCACTACAGCACAACCAGCCTTACCAAGCGCACGTGCCTACTATTCGGATATACGGGATGATGTGCAAGTGGGCTCCTCGGCATGGCAAACACCGCCGTTACCGGCGAGTGCGAACAGGTGAGGGAGAGAGGAGGAGAAAGGGATGGAGAGAGAGAGAGAGAGAGAGAGAGAGAGAGAGAGAGAGAGAGAGAGAGAGAGAGAGAGAGAGAGAGAGAGAGAGAGAGAGAGAGAGAGAGAGAGAGAGAGAGAGAGAGAGAGAGAGAGAGAGAGAGAGAGAGAGAGAGATAGAGAGAGAGAGAGAGAGAGAGAGAGAGAGAGAGAGAGAGAGAGAGAGAGAGAGAGAGAGAGAGAGAGAGAGAGAGAGAGAGAGAGAGAGAGAGAGAGAGAGAGAGAGAGAGAGAGAGAGAGAGAGAGAGAGAGAGAGAGAGAGAGAGATAGGGGTGCGGATGAAGAGAGGTGAAAGGGCACAAGAATTGGAAACAGCTTGAGATTCCCAATTGTCCAAAAATATGAGTGTGTTCGGAGACAGTCATGCTGCACCACAGTTAGTGTGTTCGGAGACAGTCATGCTGCACCACAGTTAGTGTGTTCGGAGACAGTCATGCTGCACCACAGTTAGTGTGTTCGGAGACAGTCATGCTGCACCACAGTTAGTGTGTTCGGAGACAGTCATGCTGCACCACAGTTAGTGTGTTCGGAGACAGTCATGCTGCACCACAGTTAGTGTGTTCGGAGACAGTCATGCTGCACCAGTTCTTAAGATGAAGATCGCAAAATTATGAGACAGGGTGCCTCAACCACCTCTTCTTATGCACTCCTAATTCTTTAATTCGTCCGTGGTGTTTTCGCGCCGCCCCACCTCACGATCATGTCGAATGTGCCATTTAATGGTTTGTTCTGAAATATGCGTCAGGCACGATCCTAGTAATTACACCAAACTGAAAGTGACTTTTCCAGGCAGGAACATAGGCGTTAGAGCGATCAATTAAATTACTTCGCTGAGAACAATGAGCGAGGAATTCGGTCAGCACATCTAGCGGCCGTTTCTCGAACAATGTGCTTGAAGCGGACGATTCCATGCCTGAGAGCTTCCGACCCAGTCGTGAGATAGCAGGACAATTATTTTCCCACGGCCGCTTGACTGCACATAGGGGCACTTCAGAATGTTGGAGGCCGGCAGATTGGTCATCGTTCAGTAATACAGCCCCGACTGCACATAGGGGCACTTCAGCATGTTGGAGGCCGGCAGATTGGTCATCGTTCAGTATGGACCAGACAAAAGCCGCTGAGTTGATCACGTGACCCAGCCACCAGCTGGCTCGGGTGTCGAGATAATTCAATTGACTGTGGATCCATGAGAAAAGCCAAATCTGAAAGGAATGGGGCGAGATGAAATAGGTGTTCTGCATAGGTGGATTTTCCATCTTTTGAAGGAGCCCTCATCCTCCAATGTTCGGTGAGGTTCCTCTAATAAGTGCATAATTTACAGGGGACTATATGGACAGGCACATCCAATGTATTTCTAAATAAACAACTTTGGCATTGCCGCTAAGATTAAGGTCGTGGTATCAATGCTGGCAGCCGGCGGTGGTCCTTCACGGGGCCACCGTAATTCCCAAACGATCTTCAGCACAGAACCTCGTGGACTGTCCAAATTGGACCCGTGCGGGCTGCCCACGTCCAGCACTTTCACGAGCGCAATTTGGGATGCTCGCGACAGCTCCGCATCATGGGTCCATCGTACTTCCGATGTGACTTTCGGCGCAGGATCTGCGTGGGCTGCCCGCGACGCGCTGTCGTTTCAGCCCGCGTATAGGCATCGCTGGCCCATTGCATAGTCGTTTGCTGGATACAAACTCGAAATTACTGTTCATTAAAGCTTAGACAACCACTAAAACTAACACTATGGGAGCATTTCATAAAGTGTGAGGGGTGATACTTAAAGTGTACTTCATAAAGTGATAAAGAGACCTTCATCGAATTCCCTCCCCCATCACCCCCATAAGCAGTGAGAATGCTCATAACCCTCTTGTATACTGACGGTTATTTACTATCCGCCTACATCAAGTCATAAAGTATTCAAACTTCGTAATAGCCACAAAGGCCCATCTGGGTTAAGCCGGTAAAGGGAAGATCCTAAGAGCCTGGAAAGAAACGATAATCAACACCCCAACCAATACCACATCCTAAATTTCAAAGCAACTATCCACCAACATCGCACACACCTACCAATACCTATCTACCTACCTATCTATCCCTTTTCACTCGATCCCGCATAACACACGCGTGGATCGGGTGCCCCATCAATAATTTTATAGTCCACTGAGGTCTATTTTCTAGTCTAGTTATCTAGTCCACTGATGAGCCTCTAGTGGTTTTGGGATGCACGCCTTCTAGCATATATCTTTCTAAGTAATTTCCCGATGCCTGCAAAGAATATTCAAAATTTGGTCGTAGATTGGCTAAGTACAGTTTCTTCATAACTTTGTTGCATCACATCGCACCGTAATACTCATCGCATCACATCGTAATTTATTAACTACAGCGTCAGCATACTGCAGAATATTACGTTCTTCCAAGTTTCAAGTTACGTTCAGCTGAGAAGAACAGAAGGTTGAGTGATCACTCTGGGTGAGTGCAACGTTTTAAGTTACGTACAGCTGGGAAAAACGGAAGGTTGAGTGATCACTCTGGGTGAGTGCAACGTTTCAAGTTACGTTCAGCTGAGGAATAAACACAGCCGACTGTCCGACAGCCGTGAGACAGAAGCCCCAGTACAGCCTTGCTGTGGATGAAGGCAGCCCGCGGCACCCAGTGCACGCTGCAGGCTGACTGCCGTGCTCGGTGCAGCTGTCGACGGACTCGCTCAGCTGACAGCTGTGCAGCCATGCAGTTCCGAGTCAACTGCAGCCGTGCAGCCAGCCAGCCAGCCGTCAGGCGAGCTCGACAAGCCGCGATAGTTGCCAACAGTTCTAGCCGCTGGCTTCACTTTTGCTAGGCATCCGGACTGGCCGGATCACAGGCCCAATGTGACGGGGAACCACCGCTGTAGCCCCGACTGGGGCAACCTCCCGGCCCACAGGCTCAGTGTGGTGGGGAACCACCGCCGTAGCCCCGACTGAGACAACCTCCCGGCCCACGGGCTCAATGTGGTAGGGAACCACCGCTGTAGCCCCGACTGGGACAACCTCCCGGCCCACAGGCTCAGTGTGGTGGGGAACCTCAGGCTACCCGACCCATGCACTCAGTGGGACAGGGAACCGCCGCTATAGCCCCGACTGGAATAACCACGACACTCGCCAGGGTCGACAGACACCGCTGACGCCCGGTCGGTTATGTGGGCTGCATCGGGCCGGAAATTTGGAACATGGCCGGGAAAGCTTCAGGAACAGAAGAGAAGCATACCAGCTGTTTACCGCCGCAGCCATGAGCAGATCTAGAGCAATGTTTGCTACAGCTTTGCTAACTACACATTTTAGAACAGCGAAAAAAATCGGAGGCTCTCGCCAATATCCCCCTCCACGTTGCACCAACTGGGCTGTTCAGGCGGTTGGCTCGGTGTGCTTCATCCGGACGTCCCTACCATTGCAAAGGCCAAAAGTCGGCTTGTACTTACACATCACTGCTCCCATTTGCTTACTTCCAGTATCATGCCGTATGCTATATGTTCAGTGCCAGGGAAATGCTGGCTCCCGGCAGCCAGCTACAGCCGGCTTCCGCCGCCCCCACTGCAGCTACTGCTGCCGCCCATGGTTCTTCTGCTGCCGCCTATGGCTCTTCTGCTGCCGCCTATGGCTCTTCTGCTGCCGCTGTTGCCTGTGCTGCGGCTGCCGCCATTTTGCTGCTAACGCCGTCATGGCTCTCACATATACAAATCTTAGCTCGTGATGCAAGCTGTTGCAGCTTAGTACACACACATGCAGTGGCCCAGCCAGGATTTTCTTAAGGGATGGGCCCGACCAAAAAAAACGTCATGAAACAAAAGAGAACGAAAAAAGAAGAGAGCGAAGAGAAGAAAAAGCGAACGCATTCGGCGCGCGAAGTGCGCCGAATATGTTTGGTGTTTAGTGGTGAAAATCTTAAAATGTCTTGTTTAATCTTGTGCATTTTTGGTTCCTAAGCGGAGTCCCGGCCCCCGGAAGGGGGTGTGCATTTATCAAAGCTGCACGGGTTCCGTGCAGCTTTGTATTTGGTTTGCCATGGGATACAGTTCAGGCAAGGGAACGAACGCCGCTTTTCCTTCAATCTGATATTATACCCAGAAGCATGAGTGTCGATCGGTGTACTCTTGGGTTGGCCTTGTCCCCTCCCCCATGTTAGCTTGCCACCCGCCTCCAATAACTTCAACTTTTAACATGGCATCCCATGGGTGCCCCCTCTTCCAATTCAGTTAGGTCCGACCATTGCCTCCATGAATTGTCCACCCATGATTAGCAGAAGTCAACGCGCAATGCTTCTCACTCGATTTTTTAAAACGTGTTGTTTTTCTTCACGCTTATTATTTGTTCAAATGATGATCAGACATGCATTAAGAGCACGCTCACATTAGTAAGTACCTATAGCTCCAAATGTGGGAAGCTGATCATCGGAAACCAGCGTAAGTGCATCAAAGCGGTTGCAAAGAAAGTCTATGACATCTAAATAATAGGCATGCTCCCTGCCTTCGCCTCGAGCCTAAATAGCAATCAAATTAAGGTGTGGCCCAGTCCTCTTATTTCTTCGCGATTCGCTCTTGCCGTCTGACAAACCGCTGATACTGGGTAGCGGCAGCATCGCTAAGGGTGGCTGCGGGAGCGACAGTAGCGACATCGCGATGGCCGACTGCAACGCGGAGAGTCAGCATTTCCCTGCGCTGAAAAATGGTATTGATAGTCAAATTCCTATTTCGTATTCTGTGATTTGCTAGACAATTTGTGTATGTTTGCTTCCGAAGATTTAGAACTGCAGGTTTAGAACTGTAGGTTTAGAACTGCAGGTTTCAACTGGCCAGCGGTCACGAAATGTCGCGAAATGAAACGTCGTGATGTCATTTGTTTTCAAATCCGCATATTTTTTACATATACTATCACGAATTCATTCCTTGAAATTCTGCGATCTACTAAATGCATCAGAAAGTGATTTATGTCTGCCGGTGCAGGAGATACAGCCGTTGAAGAGCTGAACCGTTAAACCGCTTTTCGATACCGCTGAAACCTACCCGAAGCTATAAGTCGAAAACGGTTCGTCGGATCGGCGTAAAAATTGCACAGTCGGTGTCGTAGCACGTGATTACTCTGTAAGCAAATTTCCGTCAAAAGCTGAGGAATGAGGGTATCATTTCGGCCATTTCACTGGTCGATCTGTCGTAGAATACCACAGCTGCAGCATTACACTCCCCACCCATATATGCATTGGACACTGGACAGTGATAATCATCTACAGATTACGCTATATGATGTTTGACGTGTGTAAAGTACCCCGGAAGTTGCATGGACCCTTCGAGCGTACACTTCCATTACGTTAACGGCCTGCAAGATGTATGTGATGAGCATGTGATATGCATCCGATGGTCCGCGAGGCCAATAATGAGTGTGGCAATGGAACAACAGGCGACAGCTGACGGTGTCCACACAAACGATGACGAGTGGTGGGTGCCGGCGACTAATCTGTGACATTGAATGGTCTCAGGCCGAGGCTGAGCCTCCTACATGGTCTACAATGATCGCTGACGGTCAGCCCACGTAGTGACGTCATGGCATACGTCACTGCGAACGGTGGTTCTCAGTTGTGTTCTGTCTTCTGTTCGGTGACACAACACGACGGTTTCTGTTCTATCCTCTGTTCGTGGCACGCCAGTGCTGTATCGCTGGAGTGTAGCCCGAGCCTGCTGCTGTGTTGCTCATCGGTGGCACGTGTGTCGGCCGTTACGCGTGCTGTGTCCTTGCACGTGCCCTCTGTGACACACGCCGTGTTCGCTGCACGTGTCCCCTGTGTCCCGCCACAGCCACCGCTAAATCAGTCCGTGCACCCATGTTTAATAACGAAACTAGAATAACTAGACAACTAAATGTCTTCATTTGTGTCAATTTCAATAACCTCCACACCTTTCAGCGAAGCAAAGAGTTATCGAAGGCACAACCGATATTACCTGGTCAAGACGCCTGACCCGCCTCTTGCCCGGTGCTCCTTGGGCGGCTGGGCACGCCTGCGTGGCATGTGGACCACAACCGATACCAACTGGTCACCGCCCCCTCCCCCTGATGACGTCACTGTTCCGGGTCGCCCGATTCCCGACTGCCACCAGTCGCCCGTGATGCGTCACAAACTCCGTGGAACGACCCACACCGATGACGCTATCAAAGCGGCATGGTTATTCATTGCTGGCCACGGTTCGGCTGACGTCACTCTGTTTCGGCTGACGTCACTCTGTTTCGGCTGACGTCACTCTGATTCGGCTGACGTCACTGATTGGGCTGATGCCACCCTGTTTCGGCTGACGTCACTCTGATTCGGCTGACGTCACTCTGATTCGGCTGACGTCACTCTGATTGATTTCGTCTGACTTTGGAATTAGCCAGACCAACCCGCGCGCAGTCTCGCCCCAATCAGACTCCGATACCACTGCAGTTCGTCCAGCTACTGGCTACCGGTCTGACTCCAGTTTGACCCCAGTTCTGCCGCAGTCTGAACCCAACCTAGCTCCACTACTGCTCCGATCTGAATCTCATACTGATCCAGTCTGACAACGACACTGTGAACAGTGTGGCCTCAGTCCCATCCCAGTACCACCCGAGCCTGACGCCAGTCGAATCTCCACTACTGTCCCCGGTCTGGCCGCGGTACTACCACAACTAACCCTAGTATTTTCTATAGTATGGGTCCGGCCCCACCCAGTCTGACCTCACCACTGCTGATGCTCCAGTCTGGTGACTGTAGGTACGTCGGTAGTATGCTTTCCTCGGGATCGTAATGTTTCAGTCCTCAGTCCCCATTACTGTCTCCAGTCTGACCTCACAGTCTGACCTGACTGAGACTGATGCTCCTGTCTAGTGACTGTAGGTACGTCGGTAGTATGCTTTCCTCGGGATCGTAATGTTTCAGTCCTCAGTCCCCACTATTGTCTCCAGTCTGACCACACAACTGCTGGTGCTCCAGTCTGGCGACTGTAGGTACGTCGGTACACTGGCGGATCTAGCCCACCGGTTTGCGGGGGGGGGGGGCAACTTTCGGTTTTCGGCGTCAGGGCCGGGATGGCCCCTCCCTGGATCCGCCAGTGCGTCGGTAGCATGCCTTCCTCGGGATGGTAACGTCTCAGATCAAAATCTAGTCACCTGCTTAGGATTTCTGCTTTCCACAATCGCTTGTTGTGAACAATATATATATATATATATATATATATATTTATATATAATATATATGTGTATATATATATATGTATATATATATATATATATACATATATATATATATATATATATATATATATATATATATATATATATATATATATATATATATATATATATATTAGGGTGGTCCTCGAAGACTAATATGAACATTTCCAAGGTGTATTCAATATTTTTGTTCCGCTTACAGAAATATTGACTTGTGCAAAATTTCGTTCATTTTGATCAACGTTTAGCACTGTCACACGCCCCCCTCTGTCAGCTCACTGAGTGTTGACATTTCCTTTTACTCAAATTACCTCATGCACTGCACATCGTGTTTGGTCTTTATTGTTATGTATATTTGTAGATATATTGTATGTGGTTTTTTCATGGCAACTAATCATCCAGTCGTGTCATTTCAAATATGATGGCTTGTGCGTCCTGATAACATACCTATGTGTGGTTGACTGGCTTCCCATCATGTGAGCTAAGTGGAAATCGGGTCCCATCTTGGGCAGAGGTTCTCCAGCTGTACTTCAAGCTGCACCAATAAGAGAAGTTGAAAGCAAGGAGTGCAGGAACTTTAGATGTTTGTAAGGGAATGGGCATCTGGGAGATGGCGGGAATCCCAACTGCAGAGGAGCGGAATGTCATCGCGAAGTTGGGAAGAAAAGGGGAGCAGTATCGGCCAATACTGAAGGAGAAGACTCGACGATCTGCACCTGGGATAAGGAAGGAAGAGGAGTTTCCAGCGAGCCTCAGTGATTTGTTTGACACTGTCCATGTCGAGGAACATCAGCTGATTAAGATTCCAGAGGACCACGAATTCCTCAAGGCACAGCGGGATCAGGGGAGGCGGGGTTTCATAGTCGACGTTGACAAAGTGCTAGCAGAGGAGAAGCGGGTCCCTCCACACCGTCAGTCGGTGACCGAAATAGTGCGGGACAAGGAGGAGCACGCAGCGTGAGAGGAGACCGTTGAATTGACGTTCTCATCAGACAGCAGTGATGAAGCAGTGCTCAGCGGTGGTGTGAGAGCGGTGCCACTCCGTCCGCTCCAAAGAGGTTGTGTCGTGCAAAGAACATTGTTACACCGGACCTGACTGCAGCACTGGACCGCACCAAACTCAGTGACCGAATGACAGTGCATGCACTGTTGGCAGCAGCTTCTGCTCTAGATCACGACCCCTCAGATTTGGCCATCAACCAGTCGTCACCTAGGCGAACCCAAAGATAGGCTATTGCGGAGGAAATCCTGGAATCCTACGCTAAGGACAGGAGCCTGATCCTTCACTGGGATGGGAACCTCCTTCAAGGTGATGGGAAGGTGAAAGTTGGCCGTGTTACTGTCATTGTCACTGAAAACAAGGAACTGCAAAGCTTCTTTGTGCACCGAAGATTCCAGTGAGGATTGGACAAGCAACAGATACTGCTGTTATGCAATGCCTCAAGGAGTGTGAGTTACCAGACAAGATAGTTGGCATGAGCTTTGATACGTTTTTCAGCAAAACACCAGATCAGGATTTTATGCATGCGCTCTTCTGCAGCAACAGCTGGTACCCCGCTCTTTTACTTTGCACGTCAGCATCACATTCTGAACTGGCAGCGGAAGCGGCAGTCACATCACATTCTGAACTGGTAGCGGAAGCGGCAGTCACATCACATTCTGAACTGGTAGTGGAAGCGGCAGTCATCACATTCTGAACTGGTAGTGGAAGCGGCAGTCATCACATTCTGCATTCTGAACTGGTAGCGGAAGCGGCAGTCACATCACATTCTGAACTGGTAGTGGAAGCGGCAGCCACAGCGTGCCTCGGCCAGTCTTCCGGTCCTGGTATGGCCATCACATTCTGAACTGGTAGCGGAAGCGGCAGCCACAGCGTGCCTCGGCCAGTCTTCCGGTCCTGACATAGCCATCTTCAAACGTTTCAAGTCAAGTTGGAAGTCTATCGAGCAACGAAAGTTTGAGCCAATGATGCCTGGTGACATGGATTCCGTAGTTGACGATGCGTTTTTCAGTTGCAAGGAACAGGTTGTGCCATTCTGCGTACAGAAGCTAAAATCTGCAGTCAACCTCGCGATGACTACGGCGAACTTCTTGAGTTGGTCATTATTCTTTTTGGTGGACGTCCTCCAAGAAGATTCAAGTTCTTCCTGCCAGGTATCTTTCATCGTGCAAGGTGGATGGCACGCATGATCTGTGGGATCAATATCTACTCGTTCCGAGCTCAGCTTCAAATGACTGCTGCGGAACTCACTGGCCTGAAGCGCTTTCCAGCATTCGTTGGAACATTGTATATCAAAGCCTGGTTTGGGTCCTCTGATCTGCTCCAGTCTACATTGTATATCAAAGCCTGGTTTGGTGCTCCGTCTGCCATCGCTGCTCCAGCCGGAGTCCTAACATTATTAAAAGGACTGCTCTCTTATCCTGATTCTGCTATTGTCAAAGCTACCGGCAAGGAATGTACCAAGGTTACCGGCAAGGAATGTACCAATCACCTATGATACCTGAGTGGAGAGCTGGCTGCACCCGCTCTTTTCGATGGGGCAGTTGCCCTCGATGTTAAGCCCAAGATAGCCTAAGATAGATTAAGGAGGAATACCAAGACAAACGTTATCTACGGACGCAGGTGAACCCCGCAGCAAAAAAAATCATTGTCGCCAAGATTGTCGCGGATTTTGTCACATCTGCCTCGAGACAGATTTTTGAAACATTGAACGTCAACATGGACTTACTAGACAATGACCCTGCCGAGTCTGAAGATGACCCCTCCTTCCAGTAATCACAGCGAATCCTAGGCGCGATTGCAGCGGTCAAAGCCTCCACCGAGCGTGGAGCAGATTGTAGTCAAGGACTACAATCAAGTCATGATGAAGGACGCACAGCAACGCCAATATCTGCTGCAAGTTGTTGAGTGGCATTCCCGTCAGTTATCCAACGCGAAGAAGACAGGGACTCTTCACGGCTCCTCTCATAATTGGTTATTCACTGTACTGGCTAACAATGAAGGCCATGGTCTTTTTATCTGTGGATTGTCAATCCTTCTTTTATTTATTGTTTCGTTTTTATTTTGCTGAAAAGGATTGACTCTTCCTTTGTTTTCCGTTTCCGTGTCGAACAACGCACTATTTATTACCCTTCGTGGGCGCGGAGACTCGAATACCGTAATGTTCACCCCATATGTGACAGTGGTAAATAAAGCCGTATATGAATCATATTTGGCACCAATCATTTTCTGACCAATATGAACCATTTTATGAGGAAGCACCTTCAGAAAACTATATATTTAGCTTAGGTGTACTATTGAGGACCACCCTAATACTATATATATATATATATATATATATATATATATTAAAAAAAAAATATATATATATATATATATATATATATATATATATATATTATATATATATAAATATATATATATATATATATATATATATATATATATATATATATATATATATATATATAATTATATTATATATATATATATATATATATATATATATATATATATATATATATATATATATATATATATATATATATATATATATATATATATATATATATATATATATATATATATATATATATATATATATATATATATATATATATGGGAATACTCCCCCCACAAGGCCTCGCCTAACACAGTTCACTTGACTACAGAGGAAAGTCAAGTTGTGTCTTGCTATTATTTGGTGGTTGAAATATAATTTGCGCCATTCAAGAATCTCAAATTATTTGCATCGGTTGCACCCGGTAAGCCTGTGCATGCTGTCGTTGTGGCTGTCGAGGCTCCAGTTGTGGCATTGCTGAGGGTGCTGTTCCCCTCCAGTAATGCTGGAGCAATGGGGACCAAGGCTTGACTGCGGCGGAAATCACACCACTGCGGAGGCGTAATGCCCTGCAGTCAACGTAGTACGAGTACACTCATGTAGTCGGAATTAAACTGTTGGGAAACGTTGAGGGTGTAAAAGAAATGCAACAAAAACCACTTACTGAAATAAGTTTGGAGGAAAGCACTGGTACACGCATGGTGTACAAACTAATGGCCAATGCTTAGCACCGTGGCCCACACAGACCGAGTGCGTAGCATTCGGACCGGCTACCGGCTACCGGCTACCGGCTACCGGCTACCAAGAGATGGCCAATGTATTGTGGCAGATTGAGATGCGGGTCCTTGGATCTAGTATCGAAAAACTAAGCAGAGCGGTCAGTTACTTGCACAAGTCTTTGGAATTTGTAGAGCGCGCCATTGCCAGCAGAATGGTTTGTGTTTTGTTCAAGGATTAGCACGTGCATTATTATCTTCCTAATGAGACTTGAAACCCATGGGTCAAGATCGGTAGGAAATTTATGAAAAAGACTATATCGTGGGATTATGAGCAAAGAACATTTTATAATATAATAGTTGGTGTTTTCATGATGAGGCCCATTGTCCACAGACACCGACAGGAAGTGACTTTGTGTGAGGTATTCGTGGACATTGAACTTTGAGATACATAGCATTAACTGCGTGCGAAATGTATTGCAAATTTAGTTCCAGGTGGTAAATATGGGAACGGCTTGGTGTTCTTAATAGCATAGTTACATTTTTGCTGGGTTTTCCACGTGATCAGACGAAATATGTTAGGCGATTCCACTTACGCGATGCTTTAGGGATGAAAGACCGCTGATAAGTGGATGTTCTTGGACGGGGAAGTGCAAAGGTGTCCAATTTTCTCAGGGACCATGCAGTATTGCCGTGCCATGTCTCAGGGATCATTTGTCTGATATAGTTTCGCATCGGTATCCTGCCAGGGGTGAAGCTTCCTATGCTTTTGGTGGGGTTTGGGCCCCACCATCTTTGCCTCGGCCCTAGCAACTTCTTACACTCTTAACCCTTGCCGGGCCGACCGGCAAATCCACCTTCGCATGATCGGAGGAGGGGGGAATTTTTTTTACTCGAACTTTCAATTCGCTCAAGCTAGGATAAAATGCAAAACTCCGTTAACATTTTTATCGTCATGGAGAGCCTCAAGCATGCCTGAAGCAATGAAGCAATCATGAACATAGATGAATATATTGATCATAGTAAAAAAAGGGTCCAAACGGGGTAGGTCAGGTCTTGTCAGAATCAGGCTTGAAAACCAGCTTCCGAATTAGGTACATTAGAGACAGATGGAAAATGTAATTGGCAGGTCAAGGTAATATAGCCTCACCACATCTTATTTCATTTCAATCATGCTGAGGTCGTTAACGGTTATAATACGTCAAGCCTTTCTATGCATATTATATACATGGCATTCATGGGAAAGGCCTGAAGGTACAAATATAATATGTATATATATATCAATCAACATGTGCATATGTGTGTGTGAGCGTGTTTGTGTGTTTGTATGTGTCTAGGATCCTTTCAGCAGAACCATTCAAGCAGAATGTGAACATCTGTTTTGTATCCTAAAATCCCAAGGTTAGGTTGGGCTACGCCGCATGGTCCGGTGAAGTAAATTTAAGGTTTAATATCTCCTGTGCATTTATTAGTACTGATACATCAATTAGTCATTGGTTGGTCATCCATTGTTATGTCGCACGACGTAGGCGACGCTGAAACCGAATTCAGATATGACTTCATGAGGAACAGCAACATTCTGTACTAGGTGAAATTATGTCAAATTCACATGATTCACCTGACTTGATGCTATTGAACTTTGACACATATTTTAACTCAGAATGCTTATTACATGTTCCTTATCATTTTGGGAGTACAATAATATCCTGAAATAAAATTTCACCACTGAATACGATTAAAAAAACTCCGAAACTGACCTGACCCCAGGTCCGCAACCTTGATGGTGCTTAAAACTTCGATGTCAGGTTGTTCGCTTTGATTTTAAAATATCATGATTTGAATGTAGTGCTCATATGTTGCAACTACTCCGAATGGTGGCACTTCCAATATTTTTTAACATTACTCAGCTTGACCCATCCCAGGTCAATGATCTTTGACAAACTGGACCTGAAATTTGCACGAGATATGCAATCAGATGCATAAGAAGCTACTGAAAATGTGTCACTGCGTTTACTCATTCTGCGGCAATCCTGGAAAATCTGTGGGAGGGAGCTTTCGAGAGCCCCTCCCCCGGCCCGACGAGGGTTAACATGAAACCTTATGGGGTGAGCCCCGCCAATGAGATTGCCAGCACTTCATTTCTTCATGCATTGGGTCACACCAAACGTTTTCGAACTGCTCTATTCATGCATCCTGTTGTCGTTCATTTCTCTATGTAGTACCATAGTAGCCTGTTGGCTTTTGCGTCGTGTCTTCAAACTCTCCCACCCTAATTCAAGCCACAATGTGTCTGTTGATGTCCTGAACAGAGCACTAGTCAGTGGTCTTGCTGCGTCTTGTTGCTCGGTGTTGAGATCTGTCTGGTCTTGCTGCGTCTTGTTGCTCGGTGTTGAGATCTGTCTGGTCTTTGTCTGTTGATGTCCTGCACAGAGCACTAGTGACTGGTCTTGCTGCGTCTTGTTGCTCGGTGTTGAGATCTGTCTGGTCTTTGTTCGTCTTGTTGCTCGGTGTTAAGATCTGTCTGGTCTTGCTGCGTCTTGTTGCTCGGTGTTGAGATCTGTCTGGTCTTGCTGCGTCTTGCTGCTCGGTGTTGAGATCTGTCTGGTCTTGCTGCGTCTTGTTGCTCGGTGTTGAGATCTGTCTGGTCTTGCTGCGTCTTGTTGCTCGGTGTTGAGATCTGTCTGGTCTTGCTGCGTCTTGTTGCTCGGTGTTGAGATCTGTCTGGTCTTGCTGCGTCTTGTTGCTCGGTGTTGAGATCTGTCTGGTCTTGCTGCGTCTTGTTGCTCGGTGTTGAGATCTGTCTGGTCTTGCTGCGTCTTGTTGCTCGGTGTTGAGATCTGTCTGGTCTTTGTTCGTCTTGTTGCTCGGTGTTGAGATCTGTCTGGTCTTTGTTCGTCTTGTTGCTCGGTGTTGAGATCTGTCTGGTCTTTGTTCGTCTTGTTGCTCGGTGTTGAGATCTGTCTGGTCTTTGTTCGTCTTGTTGCTCGGTGTTGAGATCTGTCTGGTCTTTGTTCGTCTTGTTGCTCGGTGTTGAGATCTGTCTGGTCTTGCTGCGTCTTGTTGCTCGGTGTTGAGATCTGTCTGGTCTTGCTGCGTCTTGTTGCTCGGTGTTGAGATCTGTCTGGTCTTGCTGCGTCTTGTTGCTCGGTGTTGAGATCTGTCTGGTCTTGCTGCGTCTTGTTGCTCGGTGTTGAGATCTGTCTGGTCTTTGTTCGTCTTGTTGCTCGGTGTTGAGATCTGTCTGGTCTTTGTGCGTCTTGTTGCTCGGTGTTGAGATCTGTCTGGTCTTGCTGCGTCTTGTTGCTCGGTGTTGAGATCTGTCTGGTCTTGCTGCGTCTTGTTGCTCGGTGTTGAGATCTGTCTGGTCTTTGTTCGTCTTGTTGCTCGGTGTTGAGATCTGTCTGGTCTTTGTGCGTCTTGTTGCTCGGTGTTGAGATCTGTCTGGTCTTGCTGCGTCTTGTTGCTCGGTGTTGAGATCTGTCTGGTCTTGCTGCGTCTTGTTGCTCGGTGTTGAGATCTGTCTGGTCTTGCTGCGTCTTGTTGCTCGGTGTTGAGATCTGTCTGGTCTTGCTGCGTCTTGTTGCTCGGTGTTGAGATCTGTCTGGTCTTGCTGCGTCTTGTTGCTCGGTGTTGAGATCTGTCTGGTCTTGCTGCGTCTTGTTGCTCGGTGTTGAGATCTGTCTGGTCTTGCTGCGTCTTGTTGCTCGGTGTTGAGATCTGTCTGGTCTTTGTTCGTCTTGTTGCTCGGTGTTGAGATCTGTCTGGTCTTGCTGCGTCTTGTTGCTCGGTGTTGAGATCTGTCTGGTCTTGCTGCGTCTTGTTGCTCGGTGTTGAGATCTGTCTGGTCTTGCTGCGTCTTGTTGCTCGGTGTTGAGATCTGTCTGGTCTTGCTGCGTCTTGTTGCTCGGTGTTGAGATCTGTCTGGTCTTGCTGCGTCTTGTTGCTCGGTGTTGAGATCTGTCTGGTCTTGCTGCGTCTTGTTGCTCGGTGTTGAGATCTGTCTGGTCTTGCTGCGTCTTGTTGCTCGGTGTTGAGATCTGTCTGGTCTTGCTGCGTCTTGTTGCTCGGTGTTGAGATCTGTCTGGTCTTGCTGCGTCTTGTTGCTCGGTGTTGAGATCTGTCTGGTCTTGCTGCGTCTTGTTGCTCGGTGTTGAGATCTGTCTGGTCTTGCTGCGTCTTGTTGCTCGGTGTTGAGATCTGTCTGGTCTTGCTGCGTCTTTTTGCTCGGTGTTGAGATGTCTGGTCTTGCTGCGTCTTGTTGCTCGGTGTTGAGATCTGTCTGGTCTTGCTGCGTCTTGTTGCTCGGTGTTGAGATCTGTCTGGTCTTGCTGCGTCTTGTTGCTCGGTGTTGAGATCTGTCTGGTCTTGCTGCGTCTTGTTGCTCGGTGTTGAGATCTGTCTGGTCTTGCTGCGTCTTGTTGCTCGGTGTTGAGATCTGTCTGGTCTTGCTGCGTCTTGTTGCTCGGTGTTGAGATCTGTCTGGTCTTGCTGCGTCTTGTTGCTCGGTGTTGAGATCTGTCTGGTCTTGCTGCGTCTTGTTGCTCGGTGTTGAGATCTGTCTGGTCTTGCTGCGTCTTGTTGCTCGGTGTTGAGATCTGTCTGGTCTTGGTGCGTCTTGTTGCTCGGTGTTGAGATCTGTCTGGTCTTGCTGCGTCTTGTTGCTCGGTGTTGAGATCTGTCTGGTCTTGCTGCGTCTTGTTGCTCGGTGTTGAGATCTGTCTGGTCTTGCTGCGTCTTGTTGCTCGGTGTTGAGATCTGTCTGGTCTTGCTGCGTCTTGTTGCTCGGTGTTGAGATCTGTCTGGTCTTGTTGCTCGGTGTTGAGATCTGTCTGGTCTTGCTGCGTCTTGTTGCTCGGTGTTGAGATCTGTCTGGTCTTGCTGCGTCTTGTTGCTCGGTGTTGAGATCTGTCTGGTCTTGCTGCGTCTTGTTGCTCGGTGTTGAGATCTGTCTGGTCTTGCTGCGTCTTGTTGCTCGGTGTTGAGATCTGTCTGGTCTTGCTGCGTCTTGTTGCTCGGTGTTGAGATCTGTCTGGTCTTGCTGCGTCTTGTTGCTCGGTGTTGAGATCTGTCTGGTCTTGCTGCGTCTTGTTGCTCGGTGTTGAGATCTGTCTGGTCTTGCTGCGTCTTGTTGCTCGGTGTTGAGATCTGTCTGGTCTTGCTGCGTCTTGTTGCTCGGTGTTGAGATCTGTCTGGTCTTGCTGCGTCTTGTTGCTCGGTGTTGAGATCTGTCTGGTCTTGCTGCGTCTTGTTGCTCGGTGTTGAGATCTGTCTGGTCTTGCTGCGTCTTGTTGCTCGGTGTTGAGATCTGTCTGGTCTTGCTGCGTCTTGTTGCTCGGTGTTGAGATCTGTCTGGTCTTGCTGCGTCTTGTTGCTCGGTGTTGAGATCTGTCTGGTCTTGCTGCGTCTTGTTGCTCGGTGTTGAGATCTGTCTGGTCTTGCTGCGTCTTGTTGCTCGGTGTTGAGATCTGTCTGGTCTTGCTGCGTCTTGTTGCTCGGTGTTGAGATCTGTCTGGTCTTGCTGCGTCTTGTTGCTCGGTGTTGAGATCTGTCTGGTCTTGCTGCGTCTTGTTGCTCGGTGTTGAGATCTGTCTGGTCTTGCTGCGTCTTGTTGCTCGGTGTTGAGATCTGTCTGGTCTTGCTGCGTCTTGTTGCTCGGTGTTGAGATCTGTCTGGTCTTTTGTTGCTTCGTCTTGTTGCTCGGTGTTGAGATCTGTCTGGTCTTGCTGCGTCTTGTTGCTCGGTGTTGAGATCTGTCTGGTCTTGCTGCGTCTTGTTGCTCGGTGTTGAGATCTGTCTGGTCTTGTTGCTCGTGTGTGTTGAGATCTGTCTGGTCTTGTTGCTCGGTGTTGAGATCTGTCTGGTCTTGTTGCTCGGTGTTGAGATTTTTTGGTCTTGTTGCTCGGTGTTGAGATCTGTCTGGTCTTGTCGTCTTGTTGCTCGGTGTTGAGATCTGTCTGGTCTTGTGCGTCTTGTTGCTCGGTGTTGAGATCTGTCTGGTCTTGGTTCGTCTTGTTGCTCGGTGTTGAGATCTGTCTGGTTTGTCTTGTTGCTCGGTGTTGAGATCTGTCTGGTCTTGTTGCTCGGTGTTGAGATCTGTCTGGTCTTGTTGCTCGGTGTTGAGATCTGTCTGGTCTTGTTGCTCGGTGTTGAGATCTGTCTGGTCTTGTTGCTCGGTGTTGAGATCTGTCTGGTCTTGTTGCTCGGTGTTGAGATCTGTCTGGTCTTGCTGCGTCTTGTTGCTCGGTGTTGAGATCTGTCTGGTCTTGCTGCGTCTTGTTGCTCGGTGTTGAGATCTGTCTGGTCTTGTTGCTCGGTGTTGAGATCTGTCTGGTCTTTGTTCGTCTTGTTGCTCGGTGTTGAGATCTGTCTGGTCTTGTTGCTCGGTGTTGAGATCTGTCTGGTCTTGCTGCGTCTTGTTGCTCGGTGTTGAGATCTGTCTGGTCTTGCTGCGTCTTGTTGCTCGGTGTTGAGATCTGTCTGGTCTTTGTTCGTCTTGTTGCTCGGTGTTGAGATCTGTCTGGTCTTGCTGCGTCTTGTTGCTCGGTGTTGAGATCTGTCTGGTCTTGCTGCGTCTTGTTGCTCGGTGTTGAGATCTGTCTGGTCTTGCTGCGTCTTGTTGCTCGGTGTTGAGATCTGTCTGGTCTTTGTTCGTCTTGTTGCTCGGTGTTGAGATCTGTCTGGTCTTGCTGCGTCTTGTTGCTCGGTGTTGAGATCTGTCTGGTCTTGCTGCGTCTTGTTGCTCGGTGTTGAGATCTGTCTGGTCTTTGTTCGTCTTGTTGCTCGGTGTTGAGATCTGTCTGGTCTTGTTGCTCGGTGTTGAGATCTGTCTGGTCTTGTTGCTCGGTGTTGAGATCTGTCTGGTCTTGTTGCTCGGTGTTGAGATCTGTCTGGTCTTGTTGCTCGGTGTTGAGATCTGTCTGGTCTTGTTGCTCGGTGTTGAGATCTGTCTGGTCTTGTTGCTCGGTGTTGAGATCTGTCTGGTCTTGCTGCGTCTTGTTGCTCGGTGTTGAGATCTGTCTGGTCTTTGTTCGTCTTGTTGCTCGGTGTTGAGATCTGTCTGGTCTTGTTGCTCGGTGTTGAGATCTGTCTGGTCTTGTTGCTCGGTGTTGAGATCTGTCTGGTCTTGTTGCTCGGTGTTGAGATCTGTCTGGTCTTGTTGCTCGGTGTTGAGATCTGTCTGGTCTTGTTGCTCGGTGTTGAGATCTGTCTGGTCTTGTTGCTCGGTGTTGAGATCTGTCTGGTCTTGCTGCGTCTTGTTGCTCGGTGTTGAGATCTGTCTGGTCTTGCTGCGTCTTGTTGCTCGGTGTTGAGATCTGTCTGGTCTTGTTGCTCGGTGTTGAGATCTGTCTGGTCTTTGTTCGTCTTGTTGCTCGGTGTTGAGATCTGTCTGGTCTTGTTGCTCGGTGTTGAGATCTGTCTGGTCTTGCTGCGTCTTGTTGCTCGGTGTTGAGATCTGTCTGGTCTTGCTGCGTCTTGTTGCTCGGTGTTGAGATCTGTCTGGTCTTGTTGCTCGGTGTTGAGATCTGTCTGGTCTTGTTGCTCGGTGTTGAGATCTGTCTGGTCTTGTTGCTCGGTGTTGAGATCTGTATGGTCTTGTTGCTCGGTGTTGAGATCTGTCTGGTCTTGTTGCTCGGTGTTGAGATCTGTCTGGTCTTGCTGCGTCTTGTTGCTCGGTGTTGAGATCTGTCTGGTCTTTGTTCGTCTTGTTGCTCGGTGTTGAGATCTGTCTGGTCTTGTTGCTCGGTGTTGAGATCTGTCTGGTCTTGTTGCTCGGTGTTGAGATCTGTCTGGTCTTGTTGCTCGGTGTTGAGATCTGTCTGGTCTTTGTTCGTCATGCATAGTCGAGTGTCCGTCAAATAGCCAGTAGAAGTTGTCAAGAGGTGATCATATGTAAGTTTCGTCGACGTTGTCAATCACTTGACGTGATAATAATGATGTCATGGGACATATGTGATTGAACGTAGTGTTGGCTTGTCGAATAATTTCATCAAGACGAGCATTGTATTTTTGTGTTGAAAATAAGTCCTAGGTGTTAATGAGTGCCCTTTTTTAGCAATGAGTTTACCAGAAAAGCCTAAGAGTGATAAGTGTTGAGTTTGTTGCTGAAGATCTGAGTGATGGTCTTAGTTGGGCGAAAAGCAGGGATGCCGAAGAATCCCAAACGCATGTAATTCTCCGCACATGCAAGCACGTTGCAAAATAACCAACGACTCTGCGTCGATTGGCCTTGCGTTCACTAGCCCAGTCTGACCTGGATGTTCACCAGCTCTGACCTCGGTGCAGTCTCGAACTGGCCCGGACGCCATTCCTGCAAGATCCCAGTGCCAGACCCTAGTGCTGTCCTGCGCTTCACCTGACGTACGGCTATCCCAGGATCTGATCAGCCCACTGTTCCGCTCTCGGCAGGCCAGCGTCATGCAGCGCACGCCACCTACAAGCTTCCTCAACGGAGGAAGGGCAGAAGAGGCGGCTCACCGCCGACTCCCGTTAACATCAGCTGAGCCCTGTCGTGGTGCGCGCCGACATTGCCACGGGATCACGGTCCGTGACATGGGTTCGGCGAGACCGGGTCACACCACAGGTCCGGCTCTGCGGCATCTGACCGGCCAGCACCAGCGGAGAAGCCGTCCGCCAGGCCTGGGTCAACTGGGGAAGCTGGACAAGCGACGCTGATGCCTCTGAGCTTGCAGCGCACCAGCTTGGCCTCAGTCACGCATGGTTCGTCTTGCAGTGCACCAGCTTGGCCTCAGTCACGCATGGTTCGTCTTGCAGCGCACCAGCTTGGCCTCAGTCACGCATGGTTCGTCTCAGGTTGAGCGTGGAGGCACTGAACAGTCGGGCATGGCGAGCAGCCCACGCTTGATCAACGCGTGCTGAGGAAGCAGGGATCCGTGAGCGCTGAAAACGCCAATAGTGCTCACCAACAATGTAGATGGATTAACAACATGTTTACGAACAATGTGTATAATCAAATGTGTGTATCTATGTGTGCGGATGACTCTGGTGGGCTAAAAAGAGATGGAGATTAGCAATATTGTGCTACTCAATTTGAATAAATGAATTTGAGCTTTTATTCGGTTTTGGATCTGATAACCTTCACCAAGAAAGGCCAACCCCCTCCCCGACACACATATTTTTTCAGCAATGAAACCAACCCATTGATTACAATAACACTGAGCACTAGACCAATGTTAGTACCAATGCACACTGTGATAACTCGAGGGAAAAACTGGCCATAAATAATTGCGGACAAAGTATGCTAGTTACAGGGGCGATTTTGATCTTAATCGCGAAAGAGCTTCACATTTCGAAGATATGGAGAAGCTCTATTGTCTTAAAGATTGCTTATCCCAGGAATTTCAGAGGTAATACCTACAAGAGTGAAGGGAACATTCCCTTCTCCTCATTTTGCTTCCGCGAAATATCTCGGGAACCAATTGAGGTAGACAGCTCAAATTGTGCACACACCTACATGAGTATCTAGTGTACCTCGTTTTAAAAGATCGACGTCCGGTCATGCATAGTGACATCATAATGACGTCATATGCGAAGTCCATGGGCATTCATATATTTGATAATTATTAGTTAGCGTTTGCTATGCGAGCATTCTGCACTGTAAATGTGACCTAATAATTGCTCCGTAGAATAGATCCAAGATCTCCTTGTCTTAAGTGGCTGAAATTATATTTCCTCCACAATAGGTCCTCAGCCCAAAAACGTCAGCTGAGGTCAAGTTATGTCCATGACCTAGAATGGCCTTGACAAATTAAATGACCTTTGCAGACAGCTTAGCTAAGTTGTCCATTATCCTACTACACCCAGCATTGGTGATTTGGTGGCAATACGTGGGATTAATTGCAATAATTCGCGATGCTGGCCAAAATTGCCTGACATGCGATTCCACTTGTCACTTCATAGGTCATTAGTCAGCTCTTCCCGCTCTCTTGACTCTGACCCTCCCCTATCCCTCTGTAATTTATTTTTCCTTTTTTTCCTAATGGAAAGTGTCAACAACAACAGCAACAACACACAACAGACAACAACAACAACAGCCAACAACAGCACCCCTCCTCCGACAGGGTTCTGTTGTTGTCAAAGTTGCAGCCAAGGGTGACTTCATGCGACTTGCCGATTTAATGGCGCAAAACGTTGAAAATGTCTCAGAACCGAATCGGCCCAGCAAGATTGGCCGGGCTCTCAGAAGCTCTAAAGTGAGCCAACCCGAGCGCGTGTCAGGAGACCGGGCGGTGGCAATGTGTGGGTCAGCTGACTTGTCTGTGCACGGCTACCGTATGGTCCGCCGAGTGACGAATGATGCGGCGAAGACAGACATCCTGCCTGCCTATGGAAAGGTGCATGAGGCCAAGGTAGAGTGCTATCCGGCTGTCAACAGCATGCAATTCACCGAGAAGTCAGCTCTCCTGGATCATACGTCAGCTCTCTACAGGCTCTCCTGGATCATACGACGCAGCGGCTGGTGGCATGTCTGCCGTCTGTCGCCCGTACGGACTCAGCTTCACCTGCCGACCAGCAGTCGACGTCATCCAGCACCTGCACTTCGGCCGTACTTCACGTCAAATTGGAATTTCACGAGGCTACAGGGCAAGTCGTATACAAACAGATGGGAGACGGCGATGAAGCTGCAGAACAAAATATGTTCTGTACCACTCTGATGCCTTTGCAACTAACAGTGGGTGGCACTTGCGTCTGGACCAACCCACGCCGTCTTCAATCCGCTTCTGCCGGCCGTTGCGGATCCAGTACAAGCGCGAGACAGCAGAGGCCTCCCGGAAAGAACGAGACAGTGACGTACTCAGTAGACGTATCCGAGATACGTCTACTGAGGCCGACCTACGTCGCCGCAACAGACGGTACCAGTTTCAGAGTGGCGTACAATGTTCAAC
Source organism: Ashinkailepas kermadecensis (assembly GCA_034440615.1). Taxonomy (NCBI): domain Eukaryota; kingdom Metazoa; phylum Arthropoda; class Thecostraca; family Neolepadidae; genus Ashinkailepas; species Ashinkailepas kermadecensis. Next base: position 79,787 of record JAOTOM010002200.1, read on the forward strand.
TCACCATGATTCACAGCAAGGTGGTGAACGCTCTGACCAACACCGGCAGCAGCATGACATGCACCATTTCTGGGTGCACACCTCATCAGATAAATGACCTGTCTGCTGCCGCGGCTCGACCTGCCCGCAAGGGTGCATGCCAGCTCGGTCTCTCAACTATGCATGCCTATATTCGATGCTTTGAGTGCTTTCTCCACATTTCTTACCGCCTGGAGGTCAAAGTGTGGGCAGTGTCTGGCGAAGAAAACAAGATGCGTGTGAAAGAAAGAAGGGAATAATTACAGCAGCAGTTCCGGGAGAGACTGGGTCTTGTCGTGGATCAGCCATGTGCTAGGTAGGTAGGTACGTCTAACGACGGGAACACGGCTCGACGTGCCTTCAGAGACCCATATTTTACCTGTGTGTCATATCTTAGGGATGTATTTTGGATGATAATGCTGAAGATGGCGTCTAATTTTACCCTTGTATGCTAGAAAACAGTGTTCTCGGGCAGCATTCCGGAAACCCTTGAAATGAGACCAACATTTTGACCTCATCTGACCCCTTACCTATGGGTACAAATGCAACAAATTGCACATGGTTAGTATACATAGATACTACGCTTAGAAACACCATAGTGAATATTTGAAGCGGGTATCTGCTACTGTTTTCACGCAGACAACGGTTGAATGTAAAACTTTTCTGTTTTTTGTTTTGTTTCTGTGGGAGGTCACCCATTGATCCAAAGTATGCAAATCGGGCATGAATGGCGAGGTCCCGTGACGTGAAAAAGCATCAATTTCAGCCGCGTGCAAGCAAGGGGGAGAAAGGTGAAGAACGCTTAGATTGGAAAATCTAACAAACTCCGCAACCCTGTCGAGTGAAAAATTGGTACACTTGTTGACAGCCATCTCAAATTTATCCCTGGTTCACGTACTGGCCTAAAAAATATGGAAATCCGGTGCCCATTGCGGCACAACTATGTTAGATGATCACGGTCTTACTCATTTTGCTCGAAAATCGTTCCCGCGCCTCTGGGATTGGACTCCACTTGGAAACTGAAGGTGGTGACGCCAGTACACAGTGTGATAACTGGGAAAAACTGGCCAGAAATGCACTTCTCCGCCATTTTTTGGTGCCATATTCGTGGCGCCATGGCATCAGCAAATGCTTGACGCACACCAGGTCACAGTTTTTATGACAATTTTCACAAAATTTGATATAGCAACAAGTCCATGGACATGGACAACATTACGTGTGGAAAAAAAACGATGCACGCGTGCACAAATGTTGTCGGAGTTTGACGACTGATAAAGGTAAGATGCATTCTAAAAACCTAGACAAGTGAGGTATGAAATGATAGCTGAGAACATTCTCAATGCGATAAGCAATTCAAAAAGTCATAGAACGATCCACAATATTATATTTTTGATTAAAAAAAAGTCATTACAACAGTTGTTAAATGTTTAGTACCTCCAAGTTCGATTAAGTTTTAAGAAAAACGCACAACAGCGCACAACCAGAGACCAATTCCAATGAAATCAGCGATCCTTTGACTATATGCACCGTAAGTTTCAGCTGCACCTATCTGCTCTAACACCGGTAGTGATCAATTGTATCCCGGTAGGTCGCGGTGCGATGCGGTGGCCGGCACGAGGAAGCCCCGGCAGGTCGCGGTGCGATGCGGTGGCCGGCATGGGGAAGCCCCATTCATGCCCGATTTGCATACTTTGGATCAATGGGTGACCTCCCACAGAAACAAAACAAAAACAGAAAAGTTTTACATTCAACCGTTGTCTGCGTGAAAACAGTAGCAGATACCCGCTTCAAATATTCACTATGGTGTTTCTAAGCGTAGTATCTATGTATACTAACCATGTGCGATTTGTTGCATTTGTACCCATAGGTAAGGGGTCAGATGAGGTCAAAATGTTGGTCTCATTTCAAGGGTTTCCGGAATGCTGCCCGAGAACACTGTTTTCTAGCATACAAGGGTAAAATTAGACGCCATCTTCAGCATTATCATCCATATTTCCTCCACAATAGGTCCTCAGCCCAAAAACGTCAGCTGAGGTCAAGTTATGTCCATGACCTAGAATGGCCTTGGAAAATTAAATGACCTTTGCAGACAGCTTAGCTAAGTTGTCCATTATCCTACTACACCCAGCATTGGTGATTTGGTGGCAATACGTGGGATTAAGTGCAATAATTCGCGATGCTGGCCAAAATTGCCTGACATGCGATTCCACTTGTCACTTCATAGGTCATTAATCTGAGACATTTTCAACGTTTTGCGCCATTAAATCGGCAAGTCGCATGAAGTCACCCTTGGCTGCAACTTTGACAACAACAGAACCCTGTCGGAGGAGGGGTGCTGTTGTTAGCTGTTGTTGTTGTTGTCTGTTGTGTGCTGTTGCTGTTGTTGTTGACACTTTGCACTAGAAAAAAAAGGAAAAATAAATTACAGAGGGATAGGGGAGGGTCAGAGTCAAGAGAGCGGGAAGAACTGATGATGAAGATGCTACAAATCCTACCTTGGCATATGCCGAGAATATCATATTGCAGAGGTTCATGGATAGTTCCAGGAATTTTGATCGGTGTGCAGACACTTGTTCTGGAGGGGCGCTATTTCACCGGATGGAGTGTCTTTTCTACTCTGAGGGGCACCATGATACGAAAGAATGTGTTGTACACGGGGAGGCGGGGGTACTTGAACTTCCTGGTAGTATGCTTTTTCAAGTCGAAAGGTGCCACATCTCTACCGGGTCACATGCTATCAGTTTCCCCCTGGGTCCACCCCTGCAGATGTCGTCGGTGCAACACCAACGTTAGCTTTTACAGCACACACTATCTCCAACTTTGTATTGCTTAGCTTAAAATGCAACTAGAGGCGCTGTCAAGGAGCTGCCCCTCCCCTAGGAACCAAAGATACAACAGATCAAGCAAGGAATTTATAAATGTTCACCACGCAAAACCGGACATTTTTGGTGCGCTACGCGCGCCAAAAGTATTCTCTGTTTCGTGAGACAAATTGTCGTCCGGCTCCCGATAAGAAAATCCTAGTTGCGCCCCGAGTGTTCGTCTACCTATGAATCTGGAGCAGCATTCATCTGACCTTGACATGATTTTTTTTGGCGCTGAGACGTAGAAACGTCTCAGAAAGTGGTTGGGGAGGGAAAACCCCCTTTGAAGTTGATTCCTACCATGCATCGCCATATTAGCATTAATGTTAAGCGGTTGCATTAATGTTAAACTTTCATCAAAAGTGGGGCATGGCCCCCTTCCCCCTGGCTGAAAAAAAAAACACTTTGAGCGGGAGTGAGGATGCACACCAACTTCCCGAATTAGCACCTCTTCTTGGCTGGAGAGGCGCCACCTTCCATATGTGAGCGGGGCACATGCCACCAGTGCACACAGTGCCAGTGCAAAGGAATACACCTGCAGTCTACTTATTACACGATAAATTACACTTGTGGAAGTTCGGCATATGTTATGATCATGCTGCCTTGATTGGAGTTGCAAATTAGTTGCCGCTTCTCCCGTCGACACGTGCGCTTGTTTTGTCTCTATGGGCGACATTCATAACGCCCCATGATCATAACTTCCCATTCAGCAAGTGCTTCCGCTAGATGGCAGGGGTAGTCAGCTGCTGCAGTAACCTTTGTTTTCTGCCAACAGATGGCAGGCGCATGCGATGGATGGACTGGGCCGTCTTGAGGAAAGACCAGTTCGACAAGGCTCAGTTTACCCTCGTACACTCCTGTCATCTGTTGGCAGAAATCAAAGTACACTGCATATGCAATGCTATTTGCTAACTAGTTCTGCCATCTACCGAGATGATTTTCCGTATGGGAAGTTATGATCATGGGAAGTTCTGATTGTGCCCAGTCCTTGGCGCTTTTGGATGTTATCTGGCAACTTTGGGAACTTATGATGATGGGAAGTTATGATCATGGGAAGTTTTGACATGGATGATATACGTCTGGATTGGAAACTCCGCGTCGGCGCCTTTGATCTGCGCGTATCAGCGGCACCAACCTGCCACCTAGCGGAGGGTAAGTAAAAACACGGAATCGCGGCCAGTTTTATAGGCCGTGGCCCTATGGGGGTTCGGGGTACGTATTTCGTATTGAATTTTTTTATTCTCCAATTGATTCAGCCGCCCCAGGAGGATTGCATCTGCCTTTCATGATACATAATTGATCAAGGAACCTTTTTGAGGCAGTAGCCTATATAGTGTCACATACAAACTCATTAGTATTGCGGCCGCGTAGACGTCACACTTTCTAACAGCTGTGCTAGTTTGCCGTGCTCCTGCGCATGCGTCAGCTCGCCGCTAGCTACGGCGAGGGGGCGATGATTAATGTGACGCGAGGCTGGCCAAACACAACCACACACACACACACATGTGACGCGTTGCGCGACGCCCCGACGGGGCGAATGTGGAGCGGCGTTTGGGCCATGACGGCAATGTGGCGCAGCGTTTGGGCCATGACTGTAAATGTAGCGCAGCGTTTGGGCCATGACTGTAAACGTGGCGCACTGCTTTGGCCATCATTCTTAGCTCGCCGAACCCGCTGTTGCGGCCCGCTACACATTCTTTACTTATTGATTTATTACGCTCCGTTCCGAAGTTGGCGTGATGCGAAGTGAATGCATTTGTGAGAGGGAGCCCATTTCGCCGAAGGGGTCGGCTCACCGATGTTGATTTCTTAAAAGGATCGGAGGGGGCAAAGTACATGAAGGTCACTGGGGGATCCAGGGAGGGGCCATTCCGGCCATGGCCCCCCGGAGCGCTTAAAAGGAGGGGGCATAGTGTCTTTTGGCCCCCCGAAACCAACAGAAGTCAACTAATTTAAAATGCAGTAACCTTTGCCGAGGTTAAAAAATAGCGTCTGGATGAAAGAATCTCCAATTTTAAAGGATTAAAAAAAAGATATAATTGTTTCGAAGCCAGTATGGTAGCATATAGTAGATTCTGACACACATCGAGGGTTCCATGCTGCTCAAGTTCTGCTTACAGCAAAAGTTGACAAAATCGGATCCGCCAGTGTTCACGTGCACGAACGTTGACGTAGTACAAGACGTTGGACGTGAACGTGAACGTTTTGGTAAACAAGAACACAAATCCGGTAACATAGAAACGGTGGATGTAACCTGGGGCAGGAAATACACAGGAAATTATGTTGTCAATTATTATTTTATTGTTTTTTTTTTTTTTTTTTTTTTTAAATAGGCCCCTTTGCCAAATAGTGGTCGAAATCTGGTGCTTTTAACCAAAAATAGTGGGAGAATAGGCACCCTCCAAATCCGTTCGACCACTCCCCTGATGCAATTCCTAGGTACGCCACTGGGGGAGGGGGAGGGGGAGACTGACGCCGAAACCCGAAAGTTTCCCCCCACCCAAAACCGGTGGGCTAGATCCGCCAGTGATGAAGGCAATAGGCAGACCAAAATGAATGGGGGGGGTCACATTCCATAGGCTCCCATGTTAGAAATTGACATTTTTGCGGGTGGTAAAGCAAGCATTGAGCGGGCAGTTTCAGCCTCAAAAATAAGAATGAGCGGTTCTGCATTCGCCCCCGCCCTCGTTGCTCTCTAGATTTATGGCTGATATTTTCCATTGGAGTGGTTTGCACAACTGAATGGGAGAGTACAGACTTCGGCGTACCCACCAATCCGCAAAGAGGATTGAGAGGGAGTTCCATGGAGGGTACAAGCCCCCTCCCCCTACACCATGCCACTGACATATTTATGATTTTGCCAAGGAGGCGTCATTTCTCCAGAGGGGCGGCTCTTGGTCCAGAACATTTGGACGGGGTACACTCCGATCTCCCAGAGGGGCACCATTTGTTTTTGTCTGAGGAGTGGCTTTCTCCGAAAAATTCGCAGCGTGCGTTCGGACTCCCAGAGAACTGCCGTTCCTAGGCCGAGGAGCGCGTTGCACTGGGAAATTCAAGGGAGGGGATACAATGGAGCCTCCAAGGGAGGCGTCCTTCGGGTCATAAGGGGCGCCACTTTCGCTTCCTCCCCTTGGATCAGCCCTTGCAACATACCCTAGCTGGCAACGCCACTACCTCTCGCCGATTTGCTACCACCTGCCAGTTGTTCGACTCAGGGGTGTTGTTTTATATACCTTTGAGGGGCAACCGCCACCTCAATGTTTGCTTAACCCACCCCCGCAATTATTTCAACTTCTAACATGGGAGCCAATGGAATGTACCCCCAATTAATTTTGGTCTGCCCATTGCCTTCATGTACTTTACCCCGTCAAATCATTTCGAGATCAAGATAAAGATAGAGAGATAAGAGATAAAGATTCAAGATAAAGATCATCAAGATATCAACATCGGTGGGCCGACCATTGGGGCGAGGTGGGCTCCCTCCACAAATGTCTTCACTTCGCACCACGACAACTTCTGAACGGAGCGTAATAAATCAATAAGAAGAAAACAGTCAGGTTTCTTGATCAATTCTGTATCATGAAAGGCTGATGCAATCCTCCTGGGATGGCTGAATCAATTGGAAAAAATGCCAATACAAAATGCGTACCCTGAACTCCCATAGGCGCACGGCCTAAAACCGGCCGAGTTTCCCTATTTTTACTTACCCTCCGCTAGGTGGGCTTATACGCAAACAGCTGTTGGTTTCCAATCCAGGCGTACATGATCCAAGGGGGCCCCCACGAAGTGGTTTTGGTAGCGGGCTTGAAGGTTTTCCCTTCACCATTGGTTTACATGCAATTTTACCGTTTTTCTCTACGCTCTCTTGCATGTTTTATGGCAATATAGATCACTTTGACGTATATCAATTGAAAGAACTATTCTTCAGCTTCAGCAAAATGTATCCGAAATGACCCAGTAGCAATCTTCCTGCCTAACAATGTGCCGTTTCCGGCAGGCTGACCATCAAGTACCTCCAAAATAAAGGGATTTTTCCCGATATTGGTAGGCTCCCTCTCCCGTCCGTTTTAGCTGGTGTTGTCACCCCCGTTCGAGAGCGGAAGAAAGGACAGACGGTGGGGGGGGGAGCTAAGTGCGCCATAGCTTCTTCCCTTCAGTGGCAGGAGAATTTCCGGAAAATAACCACAGAAGACCGCCTGAAATGATCTGACCGCCCCTAGACCGCAATAGGAGGCCCTCTGTCGTCATAAGAGGTCCCAAAGCCGCCAAAGGAAGCCAATAGCTGCCACAAGAGGCAGGTACGGATCCAGGAATTGTCATCTGGGGGAGGGGACACGTGCTTTGAGTGTCGCCACCGCGAAAGCAGCTTGAGGGGTGCCTTTCCTGCCGAGAGGCGTCTGTGGCTGAAAAATTCGAGGGTGTTGGGGTGCACTCGAGCCTTCGCGGAGGGACGCGATTTCCTGGTCGAAATGACGCCACCTTTCATGGGGGGGGGGGGGCATGTGCCCCAACTTCCCTCCCTGGATCCGCCACCGACAGGAGGCCCCATATATCACACGTAATATATATTTGTGTATTTGTGTATATATATATATATGTGTGTGTGTGTGTGTGTGTCTGGTGCATGAATGGTTCAAATGCAATCTGCACCAGTGGGCCGCAAGACGTTATTGCAAATGATTATGCCCTTTATTTGCATGCTTACGGTTAAGCCTACACATGAATGGATGCACGCGTTTGGTTTGTGGGTGCATATGCAGTCCGTATATATTGGTGGCAAATTGTGAAAATAATTGGTGTGGCAGGAGGTGTTTGTTGATACCCGCTGATGACATCTGTTCGCTATGTCTGTGTGCAGGAAGCTGGCTGCATCTGGCATTGAGGATACAAGTCACAAATTGGAAAATTGCATACAAATGGTTACCTTCGACCCAACTGCAGATGTAGCGTCCTGCTTGCGTGGTTCATAAAACTCCCCGAATACGAATATATCGAGTGCGAATATGTTCTTAGTACGATTTTCACGTGTATTTGCGCATATGTATTTCAAGTACGAATGTATCGCGAACTTATAACATAGCCAAGTAACAACGGCAGCAGCACGATGACCTGCGTGGATCGCCAACTATGGTTGGCGAGACAAAATACAGACATGAACTCACAATATAAGAATCTTTCACCTGTAACTTCGCCTGCTTCCATTCATCACTCGCATCGCAGCCGTAATGTACGAGTGGTCTGCGCACACGTGGTGACCGTCTGTCACAGCGCGGCTTGAACTTGATCCAATGTACTGAACTGGGGCGGCAAGGGAACACACGCCAGCGGGTAAGGCTACCACTGATGGTGGCCTCAGCTGAGATACCCCTCGCGCAAATGACGTCGCAGGAGCCGACGGGACGGCTTCGGGAACGGACACAGCAACGGCACCATTCGCAACATGATCTGGCCATAATGCGAATGACCTATCAGCGGTCCGCGACCTGGACCGTGCACGCCTGACCCGCTGTCTGCACGATGGTCGCTGGCAGCCGGCGGCTGTTGAAGGCTGACGTCTTCCTATTTGTATATTTTATTGATTTATTTCACAATACATGCCCTCCACGTGCGGTGGCTATTATGGACAGTCCTCTGCAATTTGTTTTGAAAATCACATTTTAAAGTCATATTTAGGCAATCCAACATCCGTAGGCTTTAAGTAATCCAATATTAGTGCGTTTCAGTGATTCAACATCGGTAGGTTTTAGGCCGTCCAACATCAGTAGGCTAGGTTAGGTTGTATTAATTTTTATTGATAATTGTATGTTATTTTTCATCATATACCACCACACCCAAAACCTTTTCCCCACACTTCCCATATGTTGTTGAGGTGGGATAGCAAGTACATGTAGTCAATTTTTTTCTCGTTTAAAAAGTTATTTCGTTTTTAATATTCTTTTCTTGGACTGATTTCTTAGACAGAGGTACTTGAACTTAAAGCGATTATATCTTCGGAAGTTTTCATTTTCCAAAGGAATGAGTGTCAAATCAGAAACACCAGAAAAACAACATCGTGATAAAAAATGGCCCAGGGACTTCTTATGCATGTTTGCCATTTTAATGATGATTATTGAGGTTTTAGGGTGCGTCAACCCCATTGGGTTATATTGCACCCATAACAAGGTTGCCTAAGCACGCGTCAGACTGTCACAAACGAATATAAAACATCGGTAGCTATTAGGGCGCTTGATCTAAGATCTGTGGAAACAAGTAATCAGTTAGGCAGGTGCATATATTACGTCAAATCCCATCTCCGCAAGGAAGCATAAAACTGCTCCATTGTGTATCAATCGGTAATAATCTCCCAATAAATCCTTCAACCTCAGAGCATTTGCATCTTATCCGAAGTGGCGCCTACGTTCTTCTGTGTATGCTTGGCACGCCACCAGCACATGGTGCACAGTCAGCGCGGCATTACACCTAACACATTTCGGCCTGTCGTCCCCGCACAATAAATACCTATGTGTTGCTAGAGTGTGACCAATTCTGAGACGACAGATGGCTACCGCGTCCCTTCTAGTTTGGCTGAAGGACGAGGGCCACGGAGCTAAAGTTTGATTTGCTTTAATTTGTTGAACTCCACTTGGTCCCATTTGCCCTGCCACTGTCTGAGAATAAATGATGCGATAATTGGGTAGTAGTCACTGGCAGGGAGTGGGAGAACGCGACTCCTTGGCGCTTGTGCTGCACGCCTTGCAGCCCTGTCGGCCAGCTCGTTACCACGGATTCCGACATGTGCTGGAATCCAGCAAAGTATGACCTGTTTTCCCATGCGATGCAGCGAAGTAAGGTGCGATAAAATGTCCGAACGATGGCATGTTGCTGGTTAAAACTGTGCAGCGCCATAAGACTGCTCAGAGAATCAGTCAAAATAACATGCAAAATATCGTCGTCAACCTCGATGTATGCAAGAGTTTTGCTGATGGCCATCAACTCCGCAGTGAAGACCGTGGCGTGTGGCGGCATTTTACACAAATCCTATAATTGTTGATGGAAATAACTAAATATAGGCATCACTCACTTGTTATCTCATGATAACCTCATTCTTTGTCCATTCTGTAAAAAAATATAGCCCATAAATGCACCATTTCAGTCAGCAGATCTGACCCAAATCATATATTTATCATACCTTTGACCCTAACTTAGTGTAGCTATAACTTACTGGTAAATAGGGTCTTATCGTGATTGTTATTTTGGTGCACAAAGAACATATTTTGTTTTACCAGCAAGCACAAGCATTGGTTCAAAAGCAAAATAATATAAAAAAGGAGGGCTTTCAATTGGTTCATATACAATAACTAATTATTGAAAGCTTGATAAATTTGCAAGGTAACCTAGCATAAAATTAGCCAGCCTAATCTATGTTCTCCGAGAAAAGTATCAAAATATTGAAATCAAAGGACATAACCTAACCAGGCCTATCCGTCTTTTTTCATGTTGCAAATGATGTAAACATCACTAATACAAAAAGTTTCAGGATTACCCAGCATATTGGCTGGTGGGAATATTATGGTGGGAATAGCTGATGGTAGGAGACATTTGATTATCTGCAAAGAGGCAGGGTTGAGCAGCTCGTTCTTTAGGTTTCTTCTCTGATCAATTTATTTGAAATGCCTGGAGCATGCTCTTGGTTCCCAACATTTGAGAACTTAGACATGTTTTATTGTATGCTAAGATATTTTGCTAAGGCAGAATCCTGATAGAATGGTGTAACCAGATTTCTTCTTTATTAAAGTTGCCTGCCCAGTGCCACCTCTGGTACTGCACAGTAAGGCATGACACCTGAAACAGAGATGCGTTACATTCAAACATTCTATCTAGATGCTGAATTCATACTACAGGAAATCAGACTGCAACGCATGGAAAGTTTCAGGAGGGCATTCATAGCATGACGATTGTATTGTACATAAATGTTAAATTATGCATGTATCGTCAATAATCCATGCAAAAATATTAAAGGAATAATGCACCATGCCCTGGGTCTAGCTAGCCTAGAAAGAGCTATGTTTGCAATGACTGTTGTATGTCAATGTAGGTAGGTAGGTACATGTTTGGAAAAATAGGCTGCTCCTGGATTTTTGGAATTCAGAACACTATCCTCTCCAGAAAATTATTTCTTGTTTTCTCATCTGGAGGTTGAATCTCCTAAGTCACCTCCTATGTTTGACAATGAGCTGCTGTGATCAAGTAAAAGTGCTCAAAATTCACCGAAAGTGGGTGCAAATTGAGTGGATGCATAAGGTTTGAACAAAAATATTCTGCATACTGGATGACTACAAAATATTCCTCTCAACATGCAATATTACAATGCACAAATCCAACCTTGCCTATGCATGATAAAAATATGTGTCGGAACAAATGTTCAATGGAAAGAACAGGACATGATTAATAACTCAGTCAGCGGAACATAAATATATTTGCTTGTAGAGGAGGCAAAATAAAAGTAACCATTGCGTATGATTTGAGGAAAGTCGTCTGCAACCATATTGATACCATAATAAAAAACCTTCGGATGACGTCATGCGGGCTTGAAGGAAAACTTCGATCTACCTTCTAGTAAAGGTATCTTGATCCAACGTTTTGATACGGGCCCGTCTCTTGTTATCTTGGGTTTGCTTGTGTTATTGGTAGGTGTATGTCAAGGGCGTTGCGTGGGTGTTCTTTGCACTTCCTAGGTAAGTATTCGCGTTGTTTGGTGTCCGTATTTCATGTATCTTTATTGTATATTAGATGTTCATAGCACACTCCCGGCTAATGGAACATTGATATTGGTTTTGAAAGAAGTATCTGATCCGTGTCATTCCTGTGTGCAAATTATAATTCACTGAATTAATCATCATATTTCATACATAAAGAAGATTTTCCCGGTAATCTTTACCTTTCGGCCGACAGATACTGCCAAGGTTAGTGATTTGTAAAGAGGTGTACATGGGGAACAGTGACGTCACAGGAGTCAGGGAAGTGACGTCACTGGAGACGGGTGTCGGTAAAGATTACCACCTAACCTAGACTAAGATAATGTAGCATAATATACAAAATGTATCATAGCATATTATAATGTAACCTAACCTAACCTAACTGGAAAACCAGAATCCTCCGAAGCACTTGTGACGTCGTGACGCCATTTCCTGACTCCTGTGACGTCACTGTTCCCCACTGTACACCTCTTTACAAATCACTAACCTTGGCAGTATGTGTCGGCCGAAAGGTAAAGACTACCATTTTCCCACCGATTCTTGCTTTTCCCGCATAATCAAAAGGCACATTTGATTATGTATCAGTTGCAAATGTGTTAATTTTAGCAGAGTTTTTGATAAAGTTACAGACATCTAAGTTGGTTGGTTATTTACAGACATCTAGGTTGGTAGGTAGGTAGGTACCTACCTACTTACTTACTTACTTGCTTCACCTGCCTGCCTGCCTGCCTGCCTGCCTGCCTGCCACCCACCCACCTGCCTGCACCTGCCTGCCTGCCTGCCTGCCTGCCTGCCTGCCTGCCTGCGCCAGCCTGCCTGCCTGCCTGCCTGCCTGCCTGCCTGCCTGCCTGCCTGCCTGCCTGCCTGCCTGCCTGCCTGCCTGCCTGCCTGCCTGCCTGCCTGCCTGCCTCCACCCACCCACCCACCTTCACCCACCCACCCACCCACCCACCCACCCACCCACCCACCCACCCACCCACCCACCCACCCACCCACCCACCCACCCACCCACCCACCCACCCACCACCCACCCCACCCACCCACCCACCCACCCACCCACCCACCCACCCACCCACCCACCCACCCACCCACCCACCCACCCACCCACCCACCCACCCACCCACCCCACCCACCACCCACCCACCCACCCACCCACCCACCCACCCACCCACCCACCCACCCACCCACCCACCCACCCACCCACCCACCCACCCACCCACCCACCCACCCACCCACCCACCCACCCACCCACCCACCCACCCACCCACCCACCCACCCACCCACCCACCCACCCACCCACCCACCCACCCACCCACCCACCCACCCACCCACCCACCCACCCACCCACCCACCCACCCACCCACCCACCCACCCACCCACCCACCCACCCACCCACCCACCCACCCACCACCCACCCACCCACCCACCCACCCACCCACCCCACCCACCCACCCACCCACCCACCCACCCACCCACCCCCACCCACCCACCCACCCACCCACCCACCCACCCACCCACCCACCCACCCACCCACCCACCCACCCCACCCACCCACCCACCCACCCACCCACCCACCCACGCCACCCACCCACCCACCCACCCACCCACCCACCCACCCACCCACCCACCCACCCACCCACCCACCCACCCACCCACCCACCCACCCACCCACCCACCCACCCACCCACCCACCCACCCACCCACCCACCCACCCACCCACCCACCCACCCACCCACCCACCCACCCACCCACCCACCCACCCACCCACCCACCCACCCACCCACCCACCACCCACCCACCACCACCCACCCCCACCCACCCCCCCCCCCCCCACCCCACCCACCCACCACCCACCACCCACCCACCCACCCACCCACCCACACCACCCACCCACCACCCACCCACCCACCCACCCACCCACCCACCCACCCACCCACCCCACCCACCCACCCCACCCACCCACCCACCCACCCACCCACCCAAACCCCACCACCACATCCTGGGTTCCCCTGATATCTCTATTACACGCACAAAAACAGCTGAGCGGTAATCTCCTGGACCCACCATTTTAATGTAACTTGCTTCGCCACACTGCGAGCTTAGCCCCTGGCATTCAACTTTTGAGCACGTCCTCTGGATAGCTCTGGGGGTGCCCGTCCTGCCCTCCTGGTGCGCCTGGCTGAGCGCGGACAGCGGACATCTCGCTGTGGCCGCATCAATATCAGCCCGAACTCTGGTGGCTCCGGGTCAGTTCGAGGTGGGACCTAATCATGGATCTTGGCCTGGGTTTGCCATTTCTGGCTGCCTGGTGAGCGACGGACGGGTGAGCGGTACAGGATCCCTGCGGAGTTCTTGACTAGCGTGCTTGGTGTTGCTGGCTGCAGGATCGTGCTCGTGGTGGTCTGCTTCCCTAATGAATCTTAGGAAAATGATAACAAAAAGTACTAAATATTTATTATTAATGTTGTGTTAATGTGTTTTGGATGTTAATATTTAAAGGTGTTTTGGAATTTTCTTTTGGAATGCAATGTTTATGAAAGTGATTTGGAAGGATTGCAACCACTTGTTTTTAGCCCATGCTCACTCAGTTGATCATAGCAATAGTTATATAATGCGCTATCCATGCAATGCTGTTTAATGTCATAATCATCACTCCTCTTCTTGTCTGGTGCTTCTCTGACATGATTAAAGGGACATTCAACACTCCATGCAGTTGATTCAACACTTGATGTCAAAAAATTCTTAGTTTCTGCCTCTATCACACAGATCACCCACGCCAATATTATTCTACACAAATGCCAATGGAAATGGAAAGCGTAAACACAATCTGGATTATAAACTATGGATGATGTCAGGATGTCAATATCTAATATTAGTTTTAGATTCAAGATTTGATTATATTAGGCTAGGC
>JAOTOM010002201.1:0-40000 GCA_034440615.1 Ashinkailepas kermadecensis
GAGAGAGAACAGAGTGACAGTGGGGAAGAGACCGGGGTATTCCCACCTTGACCGTAATCACTGAGTGACGTGGGGGCCCCAGCAGATCTAAGCTACTTTAATTCCCGATGTAAGGAAGGTGGTTATTTAGCATGTGGTGAGCCAGAAGACATGCCCTCTTCACTAACGTCTTCCGGAACCAGTGGTTCCTCAGTCACTTAAACTCTTATCAGCTATGTGTGTGCGTGGTTATGTATTATTTTCCTTCCATTCAGAGTATAAGCATTCATGCATAGTAAAACATTCGTGTATCATCCACACCAACCTTAAACACCATGCATGTCTAAACGATATAACATTCAGGTATCCCCCCACCAACCCTGAAAACTATGCTCCATAAGAACCTTTTTTGCCACAATTCGCTCCTCCATTTTTACCATTCCCGGGGCAGACGGCTACCCATATCCCACCGCTGGCTGGGACCATCACATATGCAAAACGACCGGTGACGGACGGGTCACATTTTTGGGCATGATGGTTCACGGGATACATTGCCACTCCTTGCTCTAGTTCACTCACATGTCTCGTAGTGGCCGCGTCGACCCGAAGTTCACAGATTTACCACAATCACTCCACTCAGCTCGCGAGCGACTCCCGAACGATTATGTTGGATGTGCGAGCTTCTCAGCGATTCCGTCGAATGTTCCTCCTCCGTCGCAGCCGTGGGTGGTCCGCCTCCGACGACTGCCTTGGGTGGTCTCTCTGCGATGACTGCCTTGGGTGATGTGTCCCGACTCCTCCGGGGTGGCCCTTATAAATGGCGCGGCCGGCCCCAGATATCAGACAACGCACGTCAGGCTCTTTGTGCTCCGTGGCCTGGCTGGTGGCTGATGGTGCCGGCTGGTGACGCTGGTGACTGGTGACTGGTGACTGCCGACTGCCGGCCGCTGATTGGCGGTTGGCAGTTGGCAGTTCCTGAGCGGTAGCTGTTTCCAGGTTACTGGGTCAGGCTGATACCCGTGGCTGGGCGGAAGTCACTCTTTGCATTTTCGGCAGCTTCAAGTGGCCGCTATTGACAGTGTGTGGGCGTATCGGCGACGAGTAGGCTTCGTGTTTGCGCTGGCTTTTCACAAATTTATCCGCACCTGCCACGGGTTTCCGGTGGCGGCGGCGGGATGTCTCGTGTCGGGCCGCCGCATGGCGACTGCATGAAACGCCGTGTTGAAAATGTAAGCCGTCTTACATTCAGACTTCCTTCGAAGATCGCGTCCTCGCGATCCTGGGATAGGTTCTACCATGTTCACGTCTCATTGAATTCCTTCCTTCCCCCTTTCCCCGATTGGTCCCCTGGGTTCCGTCGCTCATTCCTAGATCTAAAGCATACATCGCGTGCACAGCCTACCACTATTTTGGTGATGGGACCGGTCTAATTCACGTCACATAGCGCTGCCCCCATAACACGACATGTGGCACACTATTGGTTCTATGTGAAGTTACATACACTGTGTCCTGCAACAATAAGAGACACACGATGTCATGTTGTACGAATGATACGCACAGTCTTAATTTACTCCAAGCGCACACAAACACGGTTCGCGTAGATGGGAGGTCCATTGGTTGGTCTGGATACGTCCGGTCGGTATTGCAGAGTTCCCTCAGAGAAGATGCACGATTATCTGCAGTTCCTGCTGCAGCTTCCGGAGGGCCTCTTCGAATGTAGTCATGCGGCGGGCCATGTCCATGTCCTGAGCGTCTCGATGCGTGGTAGGCTGTTGAAGCGCTTTGGTAGCTGGGCCCAGAATGGGAACCGCCACCGCCACCTGACCTGTCGATGCTGGCCGGTGTCATCGGCCGCGGCAATGCCTCCAGACAAGGATGCTGATTAAGGTGAGTATTGCCAGTATGCGGATGGTGGCCAGGGAGGTAGGAGCGTACAGGGCGGCAACAGAGGTCCAATCGCTACCTCTGCTTGTGCTGCCCAGTTGTTCAGTCGGTCCTGGATGTTGGCCAGGGGTGTGGGGTTTAAAGTTTCAGATGGAAAGGCACTGATGAGCATGGCTAAGTTCTGATCAGGGATCGGATCTGTCATTGGGATTGGTTGGAGGACGTGAGTTGTATTTAGGCTGTGGCTGAATGATGTTAGGTCACTGACATGGAAGACTTCCACTTTGGCCATTGTGAGCTTCCGATGGCTGGCACGATGAAGTTGTCGTTCATAGCACTGCATCCGAGAGGGAGTGCTAGCACCCCAGTGCCTTGGAGAGTGATGGTCCGCCGATCGTTGTCCGACCATCTGATGGCAAAGATATATTTACTAGGTAAGACGTATGCCCAAGAGGTTTCCGAAATGGTGAACAGGTGAGGCGAGGGTCGGGAGGGCGACTGGTGTAGAACACATATGTGGCTGAAATGTTATTTCTGAAAGCGCTGTACAAACAAACGTTCCGCGTTTGGGGTTATTAAAGGATTGAAGGTCTCGCAAACGGTTACTTCACTGTACTTGCCGCAGCTGGCTATCTGCTCTTTGTTCCACTTCCCACAGCTCCTTCAGAGCACCTATAAATTCTTTCTGATGGTGTGTTGCTTCCGATGTGTTATTTGTCTTCTGGCGAGGTGTCATCAGCTAACCGGCACCACCGTCTGACGAGGCGTCATCAGACGCCCTGCATCACATCCTGACTCGGTGTCATCAGCTGCCCGACATTGGCACTTGGCGAACTGGAATCAGCGACAAACATTGACACTTGACAAGCTGGAATCAACGAGCCCCATTATCAGTCACGCCCGAGTCGGTTCGATATTTCCGCGCCCAGTCAAACGCGGGTTGTGTCGGTTTGGTAGTGGACTGCGCTCTCGGCGTTATCCCCCTCTCCATGAGCAGCACTCGTCGTAGCGCCTGCCTCTGGGGACAGCGTCCATGGGAACACTTCCCTCTGGGGACAATGCTCAGTGCTCAAAGTAGCTCCACACTCTGTGTGAACTAAACCGAGGTGATATTGGCATGGAACATCCGCGTAATAGCCGTCTGCTGAGGTGTCGTGATGGCTTCAGATGCCTGGACTTACGAAGTGTCCGGAGACAGCTTCCCGAGTGATGATTTGATGATCTCCGATGCCGAGCGGACTACGTTGAAGGTGATGCCAGGGTTGGTGCATGCATAACATCCTCTGATTGGTGTCGGTTGCTCCACCGGTCCGCATGATGTGGCCGTCGGTGTGTAGGTGTCGCCGAAAAAAATCGTCAGATGTCTTGTCGGTTGAATATTTTGGTGCTGAGAACACTCTTTCGGTCGTCGGCTGACGTCTAGCGACTATAGCTGAAATTCCGTCGGTGATCGCCCCGGGCCGAACGCCGATGGGGTTGCTACTATGTCCAGATATCCCTAGGCGGAAGTGATGGCGTCGCATGCCGGGCCGCCCGATTTTGAGATGTGATAGACAGTGCCATGATGTCCCCTGACGAGATGACGTCCGACGAGTCTGTTGGTAGAATTTGGGGTGCAGCAGAGCCCACTCGGCGCTACCACTGATGTGCTGATGTCCGTTGACTGGTCTCCAGATTTTGAGATGCGAGAGCCGGTGTCATGATGTCCATGATGTGATGACGCCGGACGGTGCTGCAGAGCCCACTCGGTGCTACCGCTGATGTGCTGATGTCCGTTGGTGGAATTGGGTGCAGCAGATCCCACTCGGCGCTTCCGTTGGTGTGCTTATGATGTCCGTTGACTGGTTGGTCTCCAGATTTTTAGATTCGAGAGCCGGCATCATGAGGTCCCTGATGTGATGACGTCGGACGAGTCCGTTGGTAGAGTTCGTGCTGCAGCACTCGGTCCCTGCTACCGCAGCTCTGAAGATCACTGGACTAACTAAGTACAGCACTGGGCGCCGCCTGCTGACGGCAGCCGCTGGACTAAGCTAGCAATAACAGCCGAGTGTTGCCACTTCTTCACACTAGGTGGCGCAGCTAGCGGTGGCCACTTCTTCTCGATAGATGTCGCGGCGGGCGGCTGCCCGGCCGACGCGGTGCCGAGGTCCCCACTGGCCGACGAGTGATGGCCGGCCGCAAGGCCAAGGCCGGCCGCTGGATCACCGAACGACCCACAGCATGCAGCTGAGCAGCCAGCTGACCGCGCCGCGCGTCAGCTGATTGCTTCCGGACCGTGTGGTGGACGCCTCGGCACGACAGTCATCATTAATCGTGACGTTAAATGCCAGCGCACCATCCTGGCGAAGCGAAATATTTATCTAGCAGGCTTCCTGCAGCGTAGAGAAGTGGAGACCCTCGCTGGTTGCCATGGCAACGGACTGCAGACTGGCAGACTATGGACTCTGTGGACAGTCCACTCAGACAGTGGACTCTCCACTCTGTGGACTGCAGACTGGCAGACTGTGGACTCTGTGGGTAGTCCACTCTGTCCACTCAGACAGTGGACTCTCCACTCTGTGGACGGCAGACTGGCAGACTGTGGAGGCCGCCGACACTTTGAGCGCAGCTGGAGAGTGTCGGAGCGGCTGCAGCCCATCACCAGAGTGGTGAACGCGCCCGAGCATGTGTCGCGCACCGTGCGGCCCTCGCGCTTGACGCCGATCACCGCGTGCCGGCCCACGCGGATTATGGTGTGCCGAGGCTCGTCGCCGCCGATCATGATGCACATGTCGCGCAGCATGCGGCGACGGTGGCAGAAGCGCGAGTCCTTGAACTCTATGATGTTGGTGTGCCGTAGGAAGAGCACCACACAAGCGTAACATTTCCCCCCAGAGTTGTCCTTCTCGAAGAGGTACATGAAGCCGTCATTTTCGATACAGCGCCCTTTGGAGCCGAGCCGGATCTCTGTGATGTCTCCTTCCAGTACTGAAGGTACTGCCTCTGTCTCCTTCCAGCGGTACTGTCGGTACTGTCTCCTTCCAGTACCGCTGGCCCATCCACTCCGGCGGGAACCGACACTCGTCTGCGCTGGCGAGGGACGGTGACATGACGGTCAGAGCCAGGGCCAAAGCCAGCAACCGTCGCGTGGAACCCATCTGGGTCGCCATTGAGGGCGCGTCCGATAATTATCCACGTCAACGGCGGCCCGTGCGACTGCAAGGTCACTGTCCTGTCCCAAATTGGACCACTTTCCTGTCCCAATGAGACCACTGTCCTCTCCGCTTCTCCCTCCCGGCAGCCACTGTCACCGCATGCCAGAACGTCAATAATGTCGCAAAGCTTCATGTCAAAAGGAAAAAAGTGACAAGGTTAGATATCTATAAAAGTAGTGCAGTATGGCATCAGAAGGCAGCTGATTTTATGCCGGTTTATTTGAGACCATTGGAAATTAATTCGCTAATGTAGAACATCTGATATACAATTAAAAGGAATACAATGTAATAATTTGAGACACAAATCCTGGAATTGAGTGCAAAGTGACAGGGTTAGATATCTATAAAAGTAGTCGAGTATGGCATCAGAAGGCAGCTGATTTTATGCCGGTTTATTTAAGATCATTGGAAATTAATTCGGTAATGTAGAACTTCTGATATACAATATAAAGTGATACAATGTGATAATTTGGGACACAACTTCTGGAATTGAGTGCAAAAATGACAGGGTTAAACCTTCATGGAAGTTATTCAAGATTATATAAAAATGCAGCACGTTCGATTTTCGTTTAGTTAAGAACATAGGAAATTGTCAGGACGTGAACCAGAAGTTGTATGACACGTTTTTATGACAAGATGTTGAGTGACCAATTGCTCCCATTTCACTTTAAGAACAAAGTGATAGGGTGAAATGCTTTGATAATAAAACGAACAACACATCATACGAGAGCTTGTTTCAATGCTGTTCAAAATGGACCATTGGAAATTACTTGCACCTCGTCTAGAAACTAGAAAATAACATTAATCAAAGCAAGCCCACTCTGGTGGTGTTCCTTCACAAACCCACCACCAGAGTGGCGCAACCGGTATTATGTTCGCTTATGACGCCTAACGACCCCAGAAGGATCCAAGCTGGATACCCATGAAATACCCTAACATTTATTTCCATTCACGTCTCCAACTAGCCTGATGGTTGTTTCGATGCTGAAGACTGCTGCAGACCACGAGAAAGCTCCCTCTGGACTATAACAGTATGATTCTTAATGACTCATATTAGCTAGTTGACTAATGTAAACAGTCAACCTTTGAGCGGTTTCCATCCAGCGAGAACGAAGTGAAACATTTACTAAGATGAATATGAAGAAAATCCAGGGATGTTTTTCCAGTGGCAGATTCAGGGGTTATGGTGCTATGGCCCTCGAACACGTTCGTGTTTTAACATAGGCCGTGACGAAGCACACAATACATGTGTTGCTCCAGGGGGCGTTCCGGCAATCGGAGAGGGCCCCAGTGTCGACAACTGAAGGGCCTGAGCCAACGTGCGGGGCCCTCGGCCCACGTGAAGAGCCCCCTGGGTCGACGAATGGGGCTCGATCTGCAATAGAGATGGTCCCGAGACGATGAAGAGGGCCCCCGAGTCGATCGATGGTTCTCACGGGCAGACGCCGAGGGCCTCCATCCTGTCCAATGTGAAAGGCCTCTGGGTCGACGGTGGGGACGCCGGGTCGTTGGAAGGGCCCTCGGACTGACGGCAAGGGCCCGACCAGCAAAGGGGGCCATGAGCCAACGAAGAGGGCCCTTGAACCGACGGATATGGTCGATGAGTCGAGGAAGAGGGTCTCTAACGGCCGGAGCCGATATGAAGTGTCCATGGGCCGGGGGCGAACACATAATTTTCCAAAATTGACGTAGCCGTCTCCGTGAGGTCGGGGGCTCTTCTGATGAACCGAGGCCCCATCCGTCAGTCTAGAGCCCTTCAAATCGGCTTGGGTCCCTCCGTCGGCCCAGATGGCTTTCATGTCGGCTTGGGGCCCTCTCCGATGGCCCGGGATCTTTGTTGGTGACAGTGGCCCTCTCTGTCGGTTCAGGTGACCCTTCCGTCACCTCAGGGCCCCTATCCGTCGGTTCAGGGCCTGCTCTTACTGGCCGGGGCCCTCTGTCAACCTAGGCCCTTTACTGACCCGGCACAGCACAGTACTGAAACAGTAATGTAGACTATCTTAACACAAAGGCATGCACAATCGATACAAGAAACGGCACTCTGCGTGACCTGACCTCTATCGGTGACACATTTTATCAGGTAGCACTAGCGTCCTATTCATCAACGCATTCGGAAACGCATTGACCAATAGCCTCCTTTGATCAGTCTACAAATTTGAAACAAACTTTGCAGCCATTGCCGTGTATACACGACGACACGACTTTTTGCTACGACGAACCCTTTCACCTACAGAGGCCCAAAAGGTCACCGAGGTCAAATTTGAATATCGCATAACTTGCCGGGGAATTCACGTATTGGAATGATTCAAACGCTTTTGCGACCGGTATCAGCACAATTCATAGTCATAAAGTCAAAAAAAATTCAGACTTAATAAGAGTCACAAAGGCCCATTCAGGTTAAGTCTGTAAAGGAAACATACCATAAGGCTGGGCAAAATGACACTCATCACCCCAACCAATACCACCTCCCAAGTTTCCAAAGAAACTATCCATTATCATCCCATCCACCCATCAATACCTATATATACCTAAAATATCCAGCCATATTCGCTCGATCCCACGTAACACAAGTGTAGATCAAGTGTCCCACCAATGATTTTCAAACTCCGTCCATGCTTGCTTAAAGGGGCCTGTGCCGTGTACACATACTAGCATAAATATCACCCATCCACCACGAATTAGAACTCAAAAACAAGATTTCCCAGCCTAAAGAATGTGTCCAGTCTATTTTTAAACACATGCAATGAGGGACTCCCCACAACATCGACAATTCAGTCCAAATTGTTCTTCAATAAGCGTGATGTGTCTCCTCTCCACACTCCTCTCAATTCGCTATCAAATGACCCCCATGATCCCATACCATTCTCATGCATCATAACAGACTGCAACCAACGACCGCTCAGGTGACCAGGGATGCAATGCCTGGATGTGCAGCTGGCGTAACAGACACACCGGCAGGACGTGGCTTGAGTGTGGATGATGAGAGGCAGGGCGTCGGTGAGCCGCTCGCCCCGGCGTCCGGGGTTGGGTCACCCGCACCACCCGTTCGATGTGGCATATTCCGACCTGGCGTGCTGGAATCTGGAGGCGAAGGGGGTTCACATCCTTCCTCCGGAAGCACCGCTCTCGGAACTCGCGTCGTCGGGGAAAGTGGTGATCTCGGCGCGGATGCGTTAGCGGCTGGTGGTGCCGACAGTAACAGTGGCGATCTGGGTCCCACCCAAGCAACTTCCGTTCAGAGGGAAGAAGGGGATGGGTGCCCCGCTGTCAGGAGAGAACCGGCATTGACGGGCACTACGGTTAGCTTAGGAATAGAAAGCCCTGATGTTGTCCCATCCGTGGAGGGAGTGGGGTCAGAGACAGATGACCCCGGGCCGGGACTTCCCCGAGTGTACCGCCAACTGTGTTGGGACGATCGAGTCGGGTTAAGCGAGCTCCTGGCTGGGTGTTATAATAGTCGTTAGTTACGGTGTAAGCGTGTGTGTGATGTGAGGTTGCGCGATGTTAGATTGAGATGCTAGTGTACGAATTGTTGTTAGAACAGCCGCTGGTTAGAGTGCAAAACGTGTGTGATGTGAGCACTTGGTTGCGCGATGTTAGAATAAGATGCTAGTGTACCAATTGTTATAACTAGCGTCGTGCGAAAATGAGGATCCCGCCGGGGATGCGTTAGTGGATGAGCGGTTTGTTTCGGGTCTACACCACATTGTGAAACTGTGTAATGTCTGCGCGGATTGTGGAACGCTTCAGTCGTTGGGGCGCCGGCAGTCCTGCCTATGGCGGGTGCTAGAGGCCTTGTGCTGAAATCTAGTGCGTACCCTATGAAGACTTGCGACGGTCTTACGCAGTCGTGACATCAGTTTTTGTGTTGCGGATAAACCCGTTGCCATGCTGCTGACGACCACTTGTGACGATAGTTCGAACAGCGTGGCGATGCATCGTGTGCTATTTCGATCCGGTGTCATGTCTTGGTCATGTGCGTTGAGTGCGTGTGCACTCCTTTTTTCAAGGTTTATAGAGTGTAGACGGGTGACGTCATGGTCCCGCGCGTCGCCTTGGCGACGCGTGCCTTCCCATTGGCTTGTTGGTTTCGTGCCGAAACACCCCGGCCGCGTGGAGAGTGAGAATAAAGCTGACCGCGAGCGGACGTGCGGTCCGCCCGCGCGGTGTGAACTCGAAATCGGTCATACGTGTTTGGAATTCGGACCCAGCGACTACACATATACAGCCAGGCGCCCTTATACCGGTCCGATAAATTCACACGCAGAGTTGGGGCAGGGATTGAAGTGCTGTGCTTCAGTTTGTCGAAACATCATGACATTATTCACCTGTACCATGCTATTCATCAACGCATTATAACTATAAATGCTCACAAGATGCACTTATGTCATGAGCCATGTTGCGAGCGCATAGTTCCTGTGACGCGCAGTGCATCTTTTTCTTCTTTTTTTTCTTGTTCTACGGCTCAGTCTTAATTATACTGGAAATGGCGAAGGAGTGGCAGCCACGTCCTCGGATGGCAAGGAGGCGAAGCGGGTGTGGCGGGCGAAGTGGCGTCACCACGAAATACTTCTAGGGGGGAAAATACCAAAGGGGCCTCCTCCTCATCCAAAAGGGGGCTTCCATGGTGCAAGGGCCTCCTATTGTTTATTTTGTGTAATGCTGCTCCGTGAATTGAATGGTTGGCATAAATGAGTATTTGACTTTCATACCAAGAACCGCACAAACCATTTGCCGAAACTTTGTTTCCAATCATCATATCATATCATATCATATCATATATATATATATATATATATATATATATATATATATATATATATATATATATATATATATATATACTGGCGGATCTAGCCCACCGGTTTGGGCGGGGGCAACTTTCGGCTTTCGGCGTCAGCCCCCTCCACTCCCCCTCCCCATTCCCCAGTGGCGTACCTAGGAATTGCATCAGGGGGGGGGAAAGAATTTGGGGGGGGCCCCTTCTCCTTTTTTTTTTTAAAGCACCGAATTTCATTACTATTTGAAGGGGCCTTTAAAAAAAAAAAAAAAAAAAAAAAAAAATAAAAAAAAAAGGGCATATTTTAGCATATCGACTGCGTCCCATTTTGGGACGCAGCCCCTCCCGTTGGGACGTAGCCCTTCCAAATTTTGGACCACTGCGTCCCAAATGGAAATATGCTCTCAGTAGGAAGAAGAAGCACAAATGACATGCCCGTTCATTTCCTGCACAGTGAGTATCACTTTGTCTGTTTGCTCTGTGTCCTGTCGTGCCCTGCCCTGCCCTGCCCTGTACCGTGCTGGCGTGCCCTATGCTCAGGTTCTGTGCCCTGACCTGCCCTCAGACCGTGCCCTGCCCTGCCCTCAGTCGTGCCCTGCCCTGCCCTCAGACCGTGCCCTGCCCAATGCCCATTCGTGCCTTGCCCTGCCCTCAGACTGAGCCCTGCCCTCAGGCCGTGCCCTGCCCTGCCCTCAGGCCGTGCCCTGCCCTGCCCTCAGGCCGTGCCCTGCCCTGCCCTCAGGCCGTGCCCTGCCCTGTCCTCAGGCCGTGCCCTGCCCTTTCCTCAGTCGTGCCCTGCCCTGCCCTCAGACCGTGCTCTGCCCTGCCCTCAGACCGTGCCCTGCCCTGCCCTCAGGCCGTTCTCTTCTCTGCCCTCAGTCGTGCCCTGCCCTGCTCTCAGGCCGTGCCCTGCCCTGCTCTCAGGTCGTGCGCTGCCCTGCCCTCAGACCGTGCCCTGCCCTGCCCTGCTCTCAGTCATGTCCTGCCCTGTCCTCAGTCATGTCCTGCCCTGTCCTCAGGTCGTGCCCCGCCCTGCCCTCAGTCGTGCCCTGCCTTGGCCTCAGACCGTGCCCTGCCATGCCCTCAGACCGTGCCCTGCCCTGCCCTCAGACTTTGCCCCGTCCTGCCCTCAGACCGTGCCGTGCCCTACCCTCAAACAGACCGTGCCATGCTCTGCCCTCAGTCGTGCCCTGCCCTGCCCTCAGACCGTGCCCTGCCCGGCCCTCAGACCGTGCCGTGCCCTACCCTCAGACAAGCCGTGCCCTGCCCTGCTTTCAGACCGTGTCATGCCCTGCTCTGCCTGCCCTCAGGCAGTGCTCTCAGGTCGAGCTCTGTTCTGCCCCCAGGCCCTACCCTGCCCAGCATTGTGCCCGTTTCTGCACAGGGGCGCAGGGACTATATTCAGGTTGAGGGGCAGGGGCGTTGCCGACGGGGCTGGGGGGTGGGGTTGGGGGCTCCGGACCCCCACTTTTGAAAATCGGCGTATCTCTCATCATTACGACCCCCACGACCCCCCCACTTGGATGGCTCGGACCCCCCCCCTCGAAAATCCATGGCGACGCCGCTATTGAGGGGGCATGGAGGAGGCAAACCGCTTTTCAAATTATTTCTTTCCATTAAATGAAACGTCATTGGGCTACTGTTTAATTTCGCCAAACTTGGGGGCTACCCTCCTGCCCCCCCGCTTCCTGCGACCCTGTTCCTGCCCTTATTGCCCCGTTCCTCATACTCGCCAGAGCCCCGACCGAACTTCTGCCGGCACGCCCCAGCGGACTTCACTCGAGTCGCAGTGTCGGGCCCGCCATGAAGCCGGCGCGGGCGGGAGCGCCTGGATGTTAGACTGTCCCGGACGGAATCGCCCGCGAATTTTTCCCAGATGGCGCGGCGGGCAGAGACGAAATGACAAGCGGATAGGTAGATTGCTGATGCTGTCCGTACCAACTTTTTCGATAGTTTTATTTTTAATGAATTGTGAATAATTTACGGTAAGTTTTGTAATGGCATATATTTTCATTATTTTCTTTTTTTAAACAAAGGCCATAAAGTTCTTGTTCAGAACAGCATAGCAGAAGATTAATTAAATCGTAAACAACTTCAAACACGTTGCAGATCGATAGCCCGGTAGTTGCACTATACCAGATTATTAAGAAAATGCCTCGCGCCGAACGAATTGCGAAACGAAAACGTGCTGAGTTGGAAAAAGTAGTGCAAATTGTTCAAAAGTAACCAAGTATTTTCATTCTAGTAATATTACAAAGACATCGCTGCAAGCGTCTGCATCTGGGAACGCCGCAGATGTTGCATGTCACGGAGCAAGGTATGTTGATTGTTGACGCACAGGGCAGGGACGCAGGAACCGGGGGAGGAGGGGGGGGTGGGGGGCAAGGCCATAGCAGGGGCGTCGCCACCATATTTTGCCAGGGGGGCAGAGCTCCAGAGGGGCCTCCTCAGCTGTGGAGGGGCCTCCTAACCTACCCCCACCAAAACTTTTCTCCTCGGATTTCGTGCATTATTTTTTTGCAGGGGGCCTCCAAAAAAAATATTAAAATAATATTTGAAATGTAAATTTATATAAATCGCTGCAAGGGGGCCTCCTATGTCGCTCAGGGAGCAGCCTTACCAGTCGAAGTGCATCCTATGCAGGGCCGTAGGGGCGTCACCACCGAGTTTTGCCAGGAGCTGATCTCCAGGGGGAAGTGTGTGGTTTATTTTTGGTATCCATTCGGGAATGGATAAATTTCGGTCTCTTAGAAGCTTCATGGGGCCTCATGTCTTTGAGAGAGGACCTCATGTCGTTGAGAGGGGCCTCTCAATGGTAGTAAGGGGCCTCAGGTTAACTGATATGGGGCTTACACTCAGCTGCACGGGCCTCTTAGCAGCTTCAGGGCGCCTCACGTCGTTGAGAGGGGCCTCTCAGTAGTAGTAGGGCGTCTCAGATTAGCTGATAGGGGGCCTACACTCAGCTGCAGGGGCCTCTTAGAAGCTTCAGGGGGCCTCACGTCGTTGAGAGGGGCCTCTCAGTAGTAGTAGGGCGTCTCAGGTTAGCTGATAGGGGGCCTACACTCAGCTGCAGGGCCTCTTAGAAGCTTCAGGGGGCGTCACGTCGTTGAGAGGGGCCTCTCAGTAGTAGTAGGGCGTCTCAGGTTAGCTGATAGGGGGCCTACACTCAGCTGCAGGGGCCTCTTAGAAGCTTCAGGGGGCCTCACGTCGTTGAGAGGGGCCTCTCAGTAGTAGTAGGGCGTCTCAGGTTAGCTGATACGGGGCCTACACTCAGCTGCAGGGGCCTCTTAGAAGCTTCAGGGGGCCTCACGTCGTTGAGAGGGGCCTCTCAGTAGTAGTAGGGCGTCTCAGGTTAGCTGATAGGGGGCCTACACTCAGCTGCAGGGGCTTCTTAGAAGCTTCAGGGGGCCTCAGGTCGTTGAGGGGGCCTCTCAGTAGTAGTAGGGCGTCTCAGGTTAGCTGATAGGGGGCCTACACTCAGCTGCAGGGGCCTCTTAGAAGCTTCAGGGGGCCTCACGTCGTTGAGAGGGCCTCTCAGTAGTAGTATGGCGCCTCAAGTTAGCTGATAGGGGGCCTACACTCAGCTGCAGGGGCCTCTTAGAAGCTTCAGGGGGCCTCACGTCGTCGAGAGGGGCCTCTCAGTAGTAGTAGAGCGTCTCAGGTTAGCTGATAGGGGGCCTACACTCAGCTGCAGGGGCCTCTTAGAAGCTTCAGGGGGCCTCACGTCGTTGAGAGGGCCTCTCAGGTTAGCTGATAGGGGGCCTACACTCAGCTGCAGGGGCCTCTTAGAAGCTTCAGGGGGCCTCACATTGTTGAGAGGGTCTCTCAGTAGAAGTAGGGCGTCTCAGGTTAGCTGATAGGGGGCCTACACTCAGCTGCAGGGGCCTCTTAGAAGCTTCAGGGGGCCTCACGTCGTTGAGAGGGGCCTCTCAGTAGTAGTAGGGCGTCTCAGGTTAGCTGATAGGGGGCCTACACTCAGCTGCAGGGCCTCTTAGAAGCTTCAGGGGGCCTCACGTCGTTGAGAGGGGCCTCTCAGTAGTAGTAGGGCGTCTCAGGTTAGCTGATAGGGGGCCTACACTCAGCTGCAGGGGCCTCTTAGAAACTTCAGGGGGCCTCACGTCGTTGAGAGGGGGCCTCAGGCATGTGCGGACGGGCCTCCCAGCGGTTGTATGTAGCTTTTTGTTGTCGGTAACCTGGGGGCCTCCTGTTTGGCGACAGGGCCTCCCGAAATTTCAGGGGGGCAAAGGATATGTTTGCCCCCCTGGCTAACGCCAGGGGGGCGACTGCCCCCCCTGCCCCCCGGTGGCGACGCCCCTGGGCCATAGAACACCACCGTCCAGGGCGGGCCGCAAAATCTGGCACGGTGCGCGACAAACTACAAATGACAGCAGAATGGATTTAGTATTGCTGGATAAACCAAAGTGTCTTGTATCGAAATCACAATCGATATTATACTATTGTGTATACAAAAATTGAAGTTTTTCGGCATCAAGGAGAGCCCTGCAAGCGCGCCATATCAACGCAATGTAAATAGTTTCAGCCGCTGCCGACCAATGGCCATGGCCGCTGCAGTCACGGTCACGTGGTAGTCACGTGAGCGCGAAGGCGGCTTCTCATTGGTCGAAATGGAGCTTAGCCCTGACGTCATCTTTCCATTTGGCTACACGCTATTTGAATACGGATGACAACCCCCTGCCGGGGGGGCAGAGGGGGCAGCCGCCCCCAACTTTGGCGAAATTTAACATTGGTTATGGCATTGCATGGGAAGAAAGACGTGAAAATCGCTCACGACTCTCCCCCATGCCCCCTCAACCTGAAGGCGGAATAAAGTTAGGTACTGCGCCCCTGGCACCAGCGGCGTCGCCACGGATTTTCGAGCGGGGGGGGTCGGAGCCATGCACGGATTTTCGAGCGGGGGGGGGTCGGAGCCATGCACGGATTTTCGAGTGAGGGTCCAAGGGGGGTCGTAACGCTGAGAGATACCTACACCGGTTTTCAGAAGTGGGGGTCGCACTCGCGACCCCCCCCGTCGGTGACGCCCCTGCCTGGCACAGTGTCCTAGAATTGGTTTCATGCCAGGGTTCAGAGGGGAAAATTATGTGTGAAAATTAGCGAAAAGAGTAGAAAATTAGCCATTTTTGGCATGATCAAATCTGGCATCCTCTATCACTTTTAAAAAAATTCCCGAAAATGTTGTAGACTTTCAAGATCAGATCATAGGTCAGATCACCTGAACGCACCTCCAAAAACAGTGCTGGGCATCGCGGAACTTATGTAAGTCCGCGATTTCGCTATTACGCGTTCGCGTAGTACCGAAAATTGATCGCGGAATTTCCTTTTTTAATTAATTCCGCGATCGCGATCGCGGAACATTTTTGGACCCTTATTTCGGGGAATTTTATTCCGCGATCAGATTTTGACTAAATAAGCACATTTTGAAAGGATGTGCAAGAGGAAAAGCTTCATTCTTATACCTATGCATGTTAATAACTGCTCTTCAATTCATAATTCGATGTTAAATAACTTCATTTACCTATTGAAAGAAAAATAAAAAAAACGGTATCCCTAATTATCCCGATCGCGGAATAAACGACCGCGGAATATTATCCTTATTTAAATAAATATTCCGCTGTCGCGTAATAGCGATCCCGGAACGAGAACTATATGATCGCGGAATAACGATCGCGGACTACTTAACTACCTATTTTGGATCGCGTGCCCATATTTGTCCAAAAATGTCTTGTAGTCGTGCCACGACGTTATTGGTTGTGAGAGTTTTGAAACTCTCTGGAGTTTATATACTTGTTAGTATGCAGAAGTTGTATATTTCGGATTTTTCGTATCGGTGACCTGGTCATATCATTTTCGCGACCTCCCTATTATAAGTCAATGGAGCAATAATTTCATTTTCATTTTCATTTATTCCTTTATCACCAACGGGCGTCACCCCAATGACAGATGAAGTCAACAAACAATCTAGTACCTACCTACCTACCCGTTATACTTACGAATCAGTCTGTTCAAAACGTAATCCCCCTCCACCTCCCCATCTTTGAGAACGCTTCTACGCCCTGTCCGTCACTTTAAAAAGAAGATAGTCGTCTAGTAGAGAATGCGATTTCAGATTTTACGATACGATTTTACGTTAACAATTACTACTTAGTATTTTCATAACGTGTATTTGCATTTCGCTTCGATATTCACTGATTCGTGAAATACCTATACTATCTGATCTGATCTGAATCTGGTTCTGATAGTTAATTCTGTTTTCTATCTGATTCTGTTTCCACCGTATCTGACTGAAAATCGCGTGACATAATGCCACTGAAATGACATTTTCTTACAGAATCTCTGGCCGATTTTTTTCTGGCCGAAGTGGACGTGAAAGTTTCAGATATGGTTCTAACAGTTTGACGTCGACAGCTGCCGTCGTTGTGAAGTTATTGGCAAATATTCGGGAGGGGAAGGGGCAATCTCCCCCGGCGCCGCGCGGGTTAAAAATAGAATTCAGATGTACTACATATTTCGCTCCCCGTTACGGTGATGGCCGACTTTTTCGTTCTTCTAAAGCAAAATTTTCACCTTTTCCCTCAGCGCTTCATCTACTGTGATCGAAATAGATGACCCGGCGGATCCGTCCCGCCCTGGAGATGACATGAGCGACTCGGCGGATCCGTCCCGCTCTGGCGACGACAGGAGCGACCCAGCGGATCCGACCAGCCCTGGGGACGACAGGAGCGACCCAGCGGATCCGTCCCGCCCCGGGGATGACAGGAGCGATCCGTCGCGCTCTGGGGCCGACAGGAGCGACCCAGCGGATTCGTCCCGCCCTGGGGACGACAGGAGCGACCCAGCGGATCCGTCCAGCTCTGGGGACGGCAGGAGCGACCCAGCGGATCCGTCCCGCCCTGGGGACGACAGGAGCGACCCAGCGGATCCGTCCAGCCCTGGGGACGACAGGAGCGACCCAGCGGATCCGTCCAGCCCTGGGGACGCCAGGAGCGACCCAACGGATCCTTCCTCCCCTGGAGAAGACAGGAGCGACCCAGCGGATCCGTCCCGCCCTGGGGATGACAGGAGCGACCCAACGGATCCTTCCTCCCCTGGAGATGACAGGAGCGACCCGGCGGGTCTGTCCCGCCCTGGGGGCGACAGGAGCGACCCAGCAGATCCGTCCCGCCCTGGGGACGACAGGAGCGACCCGACGGATCCGTCCAGCAATGGGGATCCGTCCCGTCCTGGGGACGGCAAGAATTACACTCCGAAGGAGTCAGTCAGTGTAACTGCAGGAACTTCCAGTAGTGTGATGTATCATGGTGTGCGACTGGACCTGAAAGCCATGATAACTAGGTTCCCTGAGCTTCAGAGTATTGTCAAGCCGGCGTCCGGCATCATGCGAACACACGTTAAGTGTACCCTGTGTGAAACACATCTAGATCAGGCGAAAAAAATGTCCAGAAATGGGCAGGTTCCCATCGCTTCTGGTGTCCGTGCGGATAGTTCACAGAAGTTAGAGAGGGTGGTGGACCATTTGATGTCACAGGTGCATCGTACAGCCAAGGAGTGTGATAAGCTTGCCAAGAGCTGGGAGGAGCAGAGTACAAAGCATCCCTGGCTGCGGTCACTCCGCGGACACAGTGCTGAACAGTTGGAGTCGCTGGTCAGGATGGCACTGGACGTCTACAATGACTGCCTGATTGAGACGGCATCAGCAAACTCGTGGCCTGCCAGGTCAATGGCGACAATGTGTGCAGACAGACTCATAGCTGCCATGCGTGATAACGGGCCAGACGTGGCTTTCGAGCCATTCGAGCCAACACCGAGCGATCTTCACTATCGAACTCCAGTCTTCTACCGTCAAATGTTATTAGCCATTGAAAAGGTTGAAAAACAAAAGCTTCGAAACATCTTTGATGACTGTGTGACATACAGTATCCAAATCGACGGAAGTGTGGATAAACAAATGATCAACCACAAGTTTGTCAGTGCGCGTCTGGCGCTGTCTGATGCTTCTGTAAAAACCGTGTTCATCACATCGTCAAATCCGGAGAAGCCTGGCGCCGAAGGTCTGCTGCAGGCTGTCAATGATGCACTCGCCATCTGTGGAAACACCGAGAAGCTGTCCGGCATAACGACCGACGGAGAGTCGGCAAACACTGGTCGCCATAAAGGGCTGTGGCGTCTGCTCAGAGATCAGCTCAAGCGCGACATCCTCACCTTTTGGTGCTGCGCTCACCGATCAGATCTCGCAGTGGAGAGCATGATGGACGCGGTGCCAGAACTGCATGTGTGGAAAGACAATCTGTTGGCAGTCAGCTCGTACTTCAGGACCCACCAAGCAAAGAAGAAGCTCCTCGATTCGGTCATGCCAGACGCGAAGCAGTTCCCGCGCCATCACGACGTGCGCTTCGCTGAACATCAACTACAGGTCGTAGATGCTGTCTTGACAAATATCAGCGGCTGCAAAAGGTGTGGGAGGAAACCACAGAGCATGGGGATGCTACTGAAAGGAGAAAAGCCACCGGATACCTTCACACGTGGAATGCAAGGCAGATCTGGATGACTGCTCTTGTAGGCGATGTTCTGGATGTGTACAGATACGTTCAGAAAAAGCTGCAGAGGAGTGATCTGCTGCTGAGCGACATCCTGACCATCAGGGACGCAGCAGCACGCAAGCTCCGACTGATGGAGACCGCACCCTACCCAGGGAAGCGAGAAGAAAAGCATGAACAGCCTGCAGAGACGCCACGCCGGAAAGTTGGCCACAGTCTCGTGCCAACGATGAAACGGGACTGCGCCGCCATCCGAGTGGAAGTCATCGGATCCGCCACATCGTTCCTCGATGCCCGCCTGGATGCAGAACAGGATGAACTTCTGAAGAAAATGGAAAGCCTGCTAGAAGCTACCACACTTGAATCCTTCATCGAGCACGGAAAATCGCTGTCTGAGCAGCTCTTCCCGGGCAGCGCAGGAGAGTTTGCAGACACCGCCTGTGAGGAGTGGCATAAAATTGAAGACATACATGATCTCCCTGAGGATGCAGACAAAGGTGCCAAAATGTCTACACGTCTTCGAAAGCTAATAGGAGCCACGTCTGGTATTGTACAGAAAGTCCTGTGCGGATTATCTGCGATGGCTCCCCATTCAATGCAGACGGAGAGGATCGTGAGTCACCACCACATCATTGTGGATGATCACAGAACTTCCATGAACGAAGAGACTCGAAACGCTCGGCTCCTGATAGGTCTCAACGGGGCTGGAACAGCGCACTATGACCCACGGCCTGCCGTTCAAGAGTTCCTGGGCATGCGTGAACGGCGACGTGGGGCTCCGGATCCAGAGTCGTCCAGAAACCGACCCTACCTCAGCAAGTTTTTTAGAGATGGGTTCAGCGGCATCTGAGGTGAGCTCTTCCTCTATCCCCTGATAGTGATACCTACATGCGAGTAAATGCAAATGTCAGGGGACACATCTTGATGTTACTTGTGATCGAAGACAATGCATGAACATATGCACATTCATCTGATACAAATGCGTAATACATAAGGAACAGAGATGATATTGTGTGTGTGAATGTATCATGAAGGAAGCATTGCAGTTATGAGGGCAATTATGCAGAACCGCTCTTGCCCTGCCCCAGGAAGAAACAAAAACACTTTTTTGCTATTTTTTTTTTTTTTTAAATTGTGCCCCTTCAAAAAAATAGTGGGCCAAAACCGATGACTTTTATTTTTTTTTGGGGGGGGGTACCTTGCTAGTGCCCTCGGGAAATTTTGGGACGCAGTGAAAAATCCTTAAAATATGCCCTGATGGGCCCCAGCCTACCTCCACCGTTTCTATGTTACCGGATTTGTGTTCTTGTTTACCAAAACGTTCACGTTCACGTTCAACGTCTTGTACCACGTCAACGTTCGTGCACGTGTACACACCGTGGCGGATCCGATTTTGTCAACTCTTGCTGTAAGCAGAACTTGAGCAGCATGGACCCCTCGATGTGTGTCAGAATCTACTATGCTACCATACTGGCTTCAAATTTTTTTAAAAAATACCTTACAAGTTGGAGATTCTTTCATCCAGACGCTATTTTTTAACCTCGGCAAAGGTTACTGCATTTTAATTTAGTTTACTTCTGTTGGTTTCGGGGAGCCAAAAGACTCTATGCCCCCCCCCCTTTAAGAGCTTCGGGGGGGGGCATGGCCGGAATGGCCCCTCCCTGGATCCGCTAGTGTTCTTGTACATGATGCACCGATCACATGTGATAAATGGATGCTCACGGAACCGATTGGCAACGTACCGAAAGGACGGACACCGTGACGATGCGTCTAAGCGGTGCGATTTCGCAGTTTGCACCTTGTCGCGAAATATGACCACGTTGAGAAAGACGGCATACAAGGACGTACACAAACTATGGCACATCAATCAAAATGTATATATTGTAAATAATAAACCTTGCCACAAAAGCTTCGGCAATCTTGCCCTGAACTATGCGGCCACCTCAAACCGGTACCTGCCCTAGTTCGCTCTACATGTACAGTGAAAAAGTATAAACCCAGATTAGCGAGACCTGGTAAAAAAACCTAATAGACTCAGAACTGGAGCCATCCGACAATGATCTAGTACAACAGTTGTCAGAACAATGCGCCAAGCACGCTGGACGATTTTAAGTCAGAATAACTATGTACGTCATGTTTTATGCTTGATATTGTTTGTCTCGCATGGTACATTAGTGACCACTCGTGCATGGTAACTTCAGGACAACTTTTTCGCTTTCTCTCGGATGTCGACTTCAGAGCGATTTACACGCTGACATACAACACTAGAAGCTCAGAATGATCCGCCATTATTGTGAAGGTTCGTGTATTACTGTTGGCACCAATCCTCTTAAGTTGTCCATCTAGCATTGTTATGGGCGTTGTATGAACAACGCAGTTGATGAGCCCCTAGACCCAAACAACCAACCAATTGATATTGTTCGTGATTAACACTATTGAATACAATAGAATGGAACGTAATACAGTGGGTAGCAAAACGTGATGAATATCACAATATGAATAGCATACGATTCACATTTGAAAATGATAGGAAAAGTATTAGGCACAAATTCACCCGTATTCCCCAATAATTTCAACTGATAACATGGAACCCTATGGATTGTGCCCCCTTAATCCATTTGCGCTTGCCTATTGCCTGTGTGTATTATGCCCCGTGGATAATTTTCAGAAATCAACGTCCCTGATGGATTTTCCTTACCCATATTTGGGATTCCCTTTCTATGCTGGCGGCCTTGTTGCCCGTATTGGGTGGCTCCTCTTGCGTCCTGGAACTTTCTTTCCCAAAATAGGTGCCTCCTCTCACGTTTTGGGGGCCTCCTATGTTTGCAGCCTCTTCTCCTCATTTATTTGGTGTGATTTTGCATCCTGGTGGACTGCTCTTCTCCCCTAGGGGCATTCTGTTACTCCTCTTCCAACTTAGGGGCATCCTGTTACGGCTTTGGAGCTTGATCCTCGTCACACCTGGTGGCTCCTTATCCGTCTCGACGGCATTCTTTTCGTCTTGGGGGCTGCTCCAATATCTTGGGGCCTCCTTAGCCATCTCCGTGCACCGTCTCCTAGGGACCTGATCTGACTTTATCGGGACCTCATTCCTTGTTTTGGGGGCCTCCCCTTTATCCTGAAAGCTTCCTACCCGTCTTGGGGGACTTCTCGTGCATCCCGGGCCTTCCTTCCTCTCCTATAGATCTCTTCTCCCAAATCAGGTGCCTACTCTCACGTCTTGTCGGCCTCCTCCATTAGGTTGGTCCGGTTTGCACGCTTTTTGCCAAAATCAATAGCAGCTCCCCCTCATTTTATGCATTTTGGGCCGCTGAACACGATGGAAGCATCAGAAATGCAAATTTCTCACATCTTTTGATGGCCCTGGCCACTTGAAGATTTTGGCTGGGACCAAATTTTTGACATTTTTGCATCTCATAAGCGGACTGGTGGAAAAATGAGTCCGCTTGAGCATTACATCGTCGAGGCAATTCATTTTCGATCATTTGGCACCGTTCCCAAGATTCTAGCTGCCTTATTACCTCAGATTTCGTCTTCTGAAGTATGGAAGTTTCGAGCGGTTCCCTGGGCTGCCAAGAGATGACAGGCCTAGCGAGCCCGGCTGCCTTCCACGTACACACAACTGAGGGACGCGAGGAAGTTTTCGCGGGAAATTCAGCTGTTTTGTGACAAACTTTGCGCAATAGCTATTGACGAACGCGAATGTAAACAAAACAAAAAAGCAAGGATATTAGTAATAGGTAACCAACGCTTCGTCTTGTGTTGTCCAGCAGGAATTAGGTATTAGCCATGGAAGGCTAGATATTTCGAAAGAAAATGAAGACACCACATCCTCAATTCGGCATTTTGCCACGACGGTTGCCAGGAACCCAGCTCCCAACAAAAGGGGATGTGATTGGCCGCCTGCAAATGATCCGCATCGAGCGCATGCAAGCGGCATCGGTCGTCGACGAACGTCAGGTGTCCATGGAGGAATGCATGGAGGCAGTTGTAGAAGAGATCCTACACCTTTAGAAGCGAGCATCCCTCCCCGTTCGTGATCGTGCTCGCGTTATAGAGGCTGTAAGAAGCCTATGGAGCAGGAAGGACGCCATCAAGAAAAAATCGGGCAAAAGCCAACATGCAGCACGAGCACGCCTCGTCAAGGTCGTGGTTTCGGACATGGACAAGCTTTTTGACATCGACAGCAGGACCCACCAGCCAGAGCTGCCTAAGGACCGCGCGTTCTTGGCGGACCAGCGCGGTCCCAGGCTCCTCCACATCGGGGGCCTCGACGCCGAGACCACCGCGCGCTGGCAAAGGCGGGAGGAGCGGCAGGCGCGGCAGGTGCGGGAGGCGGCGAGGGCAGCTTCTGCTACCGCTGCAGCCACGGCAGCCACGGCGAGGGCGAGCCGTGCTCGCGCTCAAGTCGAGACGGCTGCCCCTGCGACCCGCCCAGCTGTGGCACCTGAAACCGTCTGCACTGCTGCCGCCGCTGCTGGCGGCCTCTCCGCGGCCCGTCGCTCGGCGTCTCTGGTGCTCTGAGATGGCGCCGTGCCGTCCGGGGACCATCGTACGACTCGCGCTGCCCAGGTAGCTGGCGCTGCTGCCACCCCCGCCGCCGTCCTCACAGGTGCAGCTCCTGGCATCCAGTCCTTCGTTGCTGGTGACTCAGGTCCGTGTCATTCCCCTCACTTACAGTCCAATAGCCATTTGAAACCCGCTCCTCTGGCCTAATCTTATATTTTTCGTTCCTCACTTGATCACGTTTATCCACTCCCTCGTCTATGAAAGGATTTGTAAGCCAGTGGTATTGCTTGTCTCTATACCCCGCCTTCATTCATCAAAGCTACTACTTTCCTAATATAATAATTTCCTGTTCTCCGTCTCAGGTCAGTCCGGCACAACCGCTGGCACCGTTCCCGAGCCGTCGGCAGCTTGGACTTTAGGGATTTCGGCGAGGCAGCGCTCGTGCCCTAGCGCGCTCCGCGTGGCCGCGGGCGCTGGTGAGTCATCTGCCGCCGTCCTGATGGGCGCAGTTCTTGACATCCAGTCCTCCGTTGCTTCTGTTTGAATTTAACAGAAATGATGCAATTAGAGGTCATCAATTCAAAATTAAAGTTAATCACAGCAGGACAAGGTTAAGACAGTCTTTCTTCACCAACAGGGTAGTGGAACATTGGAACCAGCTGCCAGAAACTATTGTCAGAAGCAACACATTGAACATCTTTAAAAACAGCATAGACAATCATTATAAGAATAGGGGGCTTGTTTTTCTGTATTCCAGGGAGAGTTGATTGGCGCATTTGGTGGAAAACTGGTTCAGTGTACAGAGTGCAACCAAGAAGGGCCCTTGTGGCTCATAGTTGCACTGATCTTTTATGTCTTTATGTCTTTGTGTCTCTGGTCCATATCATTCTTCCCCAATGCAGTCAAACCATTCATAACATCTAAGGTGTACTCTCATTGATAACCTGTCCTCTGCTATTGCACCATGCTAGGTATTGAACGTTTGTCCCAGCAGCTCACCCGTGTACTGCATCGAAAGATCATCGTGTCCTACTGCGTGTCCTTACAGCGTTTCATCCAAATTACCTCCCTAATGAAACGATTTCCTGTCCTCTGTCTCAGGCCGGTCCAGCAACGCCGCCGTCCACTCTGGCGCTCCTTGCGCCGTCCCTGGCTCCTCGGTCACCGCTGCTGCAGCAGCCGGACCGTCCGTGACCCCGGCAGCTACTGGATCCTCGCCCGGTGGCACTACGCTGACTAGGCCGGCTGTCGGCGTCTCAGGTCGTGACTGTTCAAACGGTGGCAGTTCCTCCTCTGACGACAGTGACAGTGCTCCCGATTATCAGCCACCGCGCAGGCCAAAAAGTAGACGCGTGGAGGGTCCACCTCTCTCACTTTTGTCTCAGGCTGCTGATGCGTGCGATGTGGGTTCTCGGAAGGCATCTAAGCTCATAAGTGCGTACACAGTGTCTGCTGGAGTCGCAGCCATCAGTCGGTCAAAAATCAAACGAGAGCTAGAAAAGAGCAGAACGCAAAAAGCTCGAGAGGTAGGAGCCACTGCCGCTGGCTGCACGGCCATATTTTGCGATGGCAGAACCGACACGGCCCGGGTGGCAGGGACCCGACACGAAAAGGTTCACAACATATCCGTGAACGCCCACCCGGGCGATGTATTTGTCGGGCACTTTAACTGCGAAGCGCGGCACACCGGAGCGGCTATCGCCCAACAGCTGCTGCGCTTTCTGGTTGAGCGCGGCATACAGGCCACTCTCATCCATGCGGTGGGAGGCGATGGGACTAACGAGGTGGTGGGCTGGCAAGGCGGCTGGATGGCCCAATTCGAAAAGCTGCTAGGCCGGCCGCTGACCCGAGCAGTCTGCCTCCTCCATCAGGCCGAGCTGCCCTACAGAGCCCTCTTCAAGAGGCTCGATGGGCCGACCACCAGTCCCTCCAGCTTCTCGGGTCCCATCGGCAAGCTGCTGTCGGGCCCGGTGCACCAGTTGCCTGTCGCTCAGTTCCAGCCCCTGACAACGGCTGAGCTGCCGCCGCTGTCAGATGATGTCAGACGCAATCTGAGTTCAGATCTGCGCTTGCTGGTGCAGTGCGCCTAGTGTGTGACTTCGGGCGATGGAAGCGAAGTAGCGCAGCGCGTTCACGGCCAGCTCAGTATGGCGCGGTGGCACACCGCACAGAGCAGACTGTTGCGTGTCTACATGGCCCAACAGAGCCCCAGTACCGACCTGCAGACGCTTGCATTGTACGTTGTGGGCGTTTACATCCCAACAGTGCTGGCAATCAGACACCGGCCGGACCTGGTGGAGGCGCCGCGCCACCTGTACGACCAGCTCGAGCGGCAGCGCCGCCACATGACCGGCGATGATCTGGCCGAAGTGCAGAGGAGACTCTGCGGGAACGCCATGATGGTGCACCCTGAGGCCGTCGTCCTCGGTATGCTCGGGGACGAACGCCGAGAGATCCGGGCCCCGAGCTATCCAGCTCATCGGTGAGGCCCGTCAGCGCCGGCAGCCTGGGCAGCCAGTCCGGGCATACAAATGCCCGGAAATCAATCTCCGGGCCAGCAACTTCATGGAGTTGGTGGATCTGCAGCACCACCAGGCAGATATCGAGCCACCCCTGACCCGCCCACTTGGCGGCGATGAGCTGGCGCGTCTGCTGGACGAGCCTCTGCGAACTGGCATTCCCTGCCACACGCAGGCGACCGAGCGAAGTGTAAAGCTGACCACGGAGTCGCCGGCGGCTGTCACCGGCAGGGACCGCCAGGACGGCTATAGCCTGAATAAGGTGGCCTTCCGTCGCCGGTTCCGAGCCAGTGAGTGAGTGAGCGCCGCTGCGGCGAGTCTCAGCGCGGCGGGCTGTTGCGGCTTGCCCCGGTGGCGGCGGCGGAATGGTGATGACAGATGATCTGACGGAATATATAGAATACACCTTGGACAAAATACATACAGATATGAGGGGTGACACTGGTTTCATGTTGATTACCTTGTTGCGATTCAAGCCAGGCTTCGCAGGG
Organism: Ashinkailepas kermadecensis; assembly: GCA_034440615.1. NCBI lineage: Eukaryota > Metazoa > Arthropoda > Thecostraca > Neolepadidae > Ashinkailepas > Ashinkailepas kermadecensis. Next base: position 25,909 of record JAOTOM010002201.1, read on the forward strand.
CATGTTCTGTGCAGCACCACCTCTTTTCAACCAACATGTGCGATTATTTCACTGTAGAATCCGTTACCATTTTTGTGTATTTGCATCTCTAATTCACATTAAACATAACCGATAAGTTAGTTGAGACGGTACCAGTGCATCAAGACGCCAAACCACGCTTGGTGGAAAGTACAAACGCGTCCGTCATAAGGCATTTGGAAGGCAGCCGGGCTCGCTAGGCCTTCCATCTCTTGGCAGCCCAGGGAACCGTTCGAACCTTCCATACTTCAGAAGACGAAATCTGAGGTAATAAGACAGCTAGAATCTTGGAAATGGTGCCAAATGATCGAAAATGAATTGCCTCGACGATGTAATGCTCAAGCGGACTCATTTTTCCACCAGTCCGCTTATGAGATGCAGAAATGTCCACAATTTGGTCCCAGCCAAAATCTTCAAGTGGCCGGGGCCATCAAAAGATGTGAGAAATTTGCATTTCTGATGCTTCCATCGTGTTCAGCGGCCCAAAATGCATAAAATGAGGGGAGCTGCTATCGATTTTGGCAAAAAGTGTGCAAACCGGACCAACCTACTCCTCCATCTTGACTGTCTACTTGCCTATCTTAGGGAATCCTCTTGTGTACGGGGGCGTCCTGTTATTTCTTATGGATTCCTCTGACAAATTATGGGTCTCCTCTCGCGTCTTAGGAGGCCTCGTCTCATTTCCTGGGGCCTCCTTTCCGGTTTGGATGTCTCGTATATCCACCCTCCTCCATGTTCCATGGTCCTCCTCTCCCACCTTAAAGGGCCTCCTCTCACATCATGTGGCCTCTTTACCCTAGCCTGGGGCATCCTGTCATATTCCAGGGGCCTTCTCTGCCAAATTAGGGCCTCTTGCCACGCCTCGTGGGCCTCCTCCTTTATCCTGGCAACGCCATACCCGTCTTGAGGGGGGGGGGGGGTCTTCAATTTTGGGAACCTCATCTGTTTACATACCTCCTATCACTCCCACGTTAAGGGCCTCCTCTCATTTCATGGGGCCTCCTTCCGGTCTTCAGGGCCTCATTCGGTCCTGGGGAGATCCTATAGCCCGTCTTAAGGGACTCTTCTCGAGTCCGGCTGGGGCATCCTTTCCTCTTCTAGAGGCCTTCTGTTCCAAATTAGAGGCCACCTCTCACATCCTGGGGGCCTCCTCCTCTGTTTTGATCCTCCTTCCCATCTTCCGGTGGCCTTTTATGTCCTGGACTCCTCTTCTCTCCCAGGGACCTCATCGTCCAAGTTAGGAGTATCCTTTCTTATCTCAGTAGCCTTCTCATTTCCTGGTAACCTTCTTACCCATCTTGGGGTATCCTCTCACGCTCGGGAGCTATCTCTCTTATCTTATAGCCTTCCTCTTCTATCTCAGAGGCCTCCTCTTCCACCATGGGGCTTCCTTTTCAATCTTGAGGCCTTTCCTTCCGAATTTGGTGCCAACTGTTGCGTCTCGGTAGCCCCATCCTGGGGGAGTCATACCCATATTGGGGACCTCCTGCGTCTCTGGATCCTCATCCCCTATCCCATTGCCTTCCTCCTTTTCTAACCTGTGGGCCTCCTTGTCCATCTTTGGCAACTATTTCCTCAGCACTGGAATCTCCTACCCCCTTCTAAAAGACCCATTTTCCGAATTAGAGACCTCTAACATCTTGAAGGCCTTCTCATCTGTGTCTTGCGTTCTGATAGACTTCTCCTCTCCTAGGGGGGCCTCCTCTTCCAAATTATTACCCGTCTTGGGGCCTCCTCCTGCGTCTCCCAAACCTCATCTCATATCCACTGGCTTTCTCTTCCGTCTTAGGGCCTCCTCTCATTTTCTGAAGCCTTTCTGCCCGTCTTGAGGCCTCCTTTGCAATCCTGGGGGCCTCCGTGCCAATTTTTGGCCCTCTCATGATTTCCGGGTCCTCCTATCCTTTTTCCTTTATCCTTTAGGTGACTCCTTTTTCAAATTATGGGCCTCCTCTCACGTCCTGGAGGTCTCCTCATCTGTGTTTGGAGCCTCATTATCCTCTTACCAGAATGTTTTTGCGTCCTAGTCCCAACTCTTCTCTCCTAGGGTCATCCTCTTCCAAAATATGTGCCTCATATGGCTGGTCTCTGGCCTTCTTTCATTCCTGCGGAAATCTTGTCCATCTTGGGGCCTCCTCCTGCGTCCGGAGAAATATCTCCTATCCTATGTCATCATTTTCTATTGTAGGGGCCTCCTTTTCCATCTTGGGGGCCTCGTTTTCCAAATTAAGAATATCCTGCCACCCATCGGAAGCCTTCTTGTCTAACCTGGGTGGCTTCTTGACCGTGACATCCTTTTCGTCCTGGGAGACTCCTCCCAATATCTGTCCTACGTCTCTTATAGGGACCCGATCAGATGTCCTGGAGGCCTCGTTGCCAGTCTTGGGGCCTCGTTCACAGCATGATCTTCTGTCCCGTCAGCCTCCTTGCTAACCTTTTCCCTCTGCATTTCTGGATAGGGGACTCCTCAAAACAGCAGGGCGGCGTCGCCGCCCCCCGTCTCACGGCAGGGGGGCGACTGTCCCCGCTGCCACCCCCCCCCCCCCCCCCCCCACCCCCAGGTCGCGACGCCCCTGGGCGGCGACGGTTGGATTACACTGCTCCAGTTGGCATTGCAGGGAGGCGACTGCACCAATAAAGTAAAACCTACGCACTGGGATACGGGTCCGCTATTCATCAAAGTCAGGACAACCGCTGCGGCACTACAGCGGTTCCCCAGACACGTCTCGAACGCGTTGATGTAGACAACTTCAACACCATCTTTGTCCGCTCTGATTATAGTAACGTCTGGACCGACCGCGCCACCCACACTTGAGCTGTGCCGCGCCCTCGAGATACCTCGGCTAGCGGACAGGCGAGGTACGAATTTAGCCCAGCCGCAAGCGTCGTGCAGTGATCAGGCGAGACACAGCCACTCATGTTGAACGTGAGCTCAGGAAAGCTGGCCTTCACAAATGTGGCGTGTGTCGTGTCCCACTACAGGAGATAACAAGGGTACACAAGATGGCGTCGAACGGGCAACCGAATTGTTGCCACAGATACTTTGCACAAATTGCCATATGACAATGAAGTGTGCTGTCACCATCAGAATCTGCATCTGTCAGAACAGCATGGAGTGCATGCCATAGCACATTAGCACCTTGTGGGCAGTCGTGATTAATATAAAACCTTCAACCACTGTGCTAATGGCATTGACCTGCAGATATTAGCGAAATTCTTTCTGGGCTTCGGACATGTATTACTTACCATAGTAATTACAGCTTAGTCAAGCGCAAGGTACCACCTGATGGAAACGCAGCATGCAAGTGTAGTCGCTGGGTCCGAATTGCAAACACTTATGACATATTTCGAGTCCACACCGCACGGCAGACCGCACGGTGGACCGCACGTCCGCTCGCAGTCAGCTTTATTCTCACACTCTCCGCGGCCGGGGTGTTTCGGCGCGAAACCAACAAGCCAATGGGAAGGCACGCGTCGCCAAGGCGACGCGCGGGACCATGACGTCACCCGTCTACACTCTATAAACCTTGAAAAAAGGAGTGCACCCGCACTCAACGCACATGACCTAGACATGACACCGGAGCGAAATGGCACAGGATTTATCACCACGCTGTTCGAACTATCGTCACAAGTGGTCGTCAGCAGCATGGCAACGGGTTTATCCGCAACACAAAGACTGATGTCACGACTGCGCAAGACCGTCGCAAATCTTAATAGGGTACGCACTAGATTTCAGCACAAGGCATCTAGCACTCGCCATAGGCGCCCAAACGACTGAAGCGTTCCACAATCCGCACAGACATTACACGGTTTCACAATGTGGTGTAGACCCGAAACAAACCGCCCTCCACTTACTCATCCCCGGCGGGATCCTCATTTTCCGCCCGACGCTAGTTATAACAATTGGTACACTAGCATCTTATTCTAACATCGCGCAACCAGGTGCTCACATCACACGTTTTACACTAACCAGCGGCTGTTCTAACAAAAATTCGTACACTAGCATCTTAATCTAACATCGCGCAACCTCACATCACACACACGTTTAGACTGTAACTAGCGACTATTCTAACAACACCCAACCAGGAGCTCGCTTAACCCGACTCGATCGTCGCAACACAGTTGGCGGTACACTCGGGGGAAGTCCAGGCCCGGGGTCATCTGTCTCTGACCCACTCCCTCCACGGATGGGACATCAGGGCATTCTATTCCTAAACTAACCGCAGTGCCCATCAACGCCGGTTCTCTCCTGACAGTGGGGCACCCATCCCCTTCTTCCTTCTGAACGGAAGTTGCTTGGGTGGGACCCAGATCGCCGCTGTTACTGTCGGCACCACCAGCCGCTAACGCATCCGCGCCGAGATGCCCACTTTCCCCAACGATGCGAGTTCCGAGAGCGGTGCTTCCGGAGGAAGGATGTGAACCCCCTTCGCCTCCAGATTCCAGCACGCCAGGTCGGAATATGCCACATCGAACGGGTGGTGCGGGTGACCCAACCCCGGACGCCGGGGCGAGCGGCTCACCGAAGCCCTGCCTCTCATCATCCACGCTCAAGCCACGTGCTGCTGGCGTGTCTGTTACGCCAGCTGTGCATCCAGGCACTGCATCCCTGGTCACCTGAGCGGTCGTTGGTTGCAGCCTGTTATGATGCACTAGAATCGCCTGTCTGCTCCCGTGCAGACGTATCCAGTAATTGACCTCACTCACTCGGTTTCTCTCCAGGTCCCTTTTGTCCCTTCCAGGATCACATCCCCTCAGCTTACTCCTCACGGCCTTTGACTGGGTCCGGGTCCCCCTAGCCCCTCGGGTGAACCCACGAGTTTCCCGAATACCTCCCACACACTTCTGGCTCGTGCTCCTGGCAGCCGCACTTCGGGCACCTAACATCTCGCTTGTCACAGTTAAATCTCATGTGACCAGGCTGGCCACAGGCGTAACACTTTCGCGGCCTACGCACAGGTCCACTAGACCTGATTCTAGTCAGAACTCGGACCTCTAGTTCGGCTACCCTCCTCTCATAGTCGTCTAAAAATATCTGCACCGAGCCATCTCCGTCGAAACTTGGCATACCAACCATCGCAAACCTGGGTTCCATTCTGCTAGTACCTACTGGGCTTCCACTAGAGAGACCTGTGAACACGGCTTATACTCATCACTCGACACTTCCAATATCCAAACGCATCTGGCTCGACTGCATCATGCCACACGCCTCATTGAACGATATATATTCCTCGCCTTGACAAGGCACTCACGGTTCCGACGCTGAAAATCGCCCGTTGCTAGCGACGAGTTCTGTCTGTCAGCTGGCGCGTGGACGAGCACTGGAGGCGCCTTGCTGCAGCCTGCCGTTGCTAGGCGACAGCAGCACCCTCACACAACTCTACCTGGCCGGGTCGCCATCTTGCTATGGCCGTGCACCTTCGCGACTCCAATCAGCTGCCGCACAGCGAGCACTGAAGGTGCTTTGCTGCATTCTACCGTTGCTAGGCGACAGCAGCACCCTCACCCAACTTTACCTGGCCGGGTCGCCATCTTGCCATGGCCGTGCACCTTCGCGACTCCCGTCAGCTGCCGCGCAACGAGCACTGAAGGTGCTTTGCTGCAGTCTACCGTTGCTAGGCGACAGAAGCACCATCACCCGACTCTTTATCCGGCCGGGCCGCCATCTTCCCATGGTAGTTCAACTTGCTTGAGACTCCCCAACTCATCTCTTGCACGCCATCCTCTTGTGTAAGTGGCTGTACTCGCGCGTCACACCGAGCCAAGTCATAAGTGTCACTACACACCGTTACGACAGGATCCCGACGACGCAAATCCTCCGCTCCTCAGTCCTCAGTCCGCCACAACACTCAATCGAGTCATCTGGCTCCCGTCGTGCGAGTCAGACGATCCGAAAGCTGTCAATCCCACCGCTGCCACCAATGTAGTCGCTGGGTCCGAATTGCAAACACTTATGACATATTTCGAGTCCACACCGCACGGCGGACCGCACGGCGGACCGCACGTCCGCTCGCAGCCAGCTTTATTCTCACACTCTCCGCGGCCGGGGTGTTTCGGCGCGAAACCAACAAGCCAATGGGAAGGCACGCGTCGCCAAGGCGACGCACGGGACCATGACGTCACCCGTCTACACAAGCATAATACCATTGCCAAAGTGTGCTTATGCCAAAGTGCAAGCTGATTACCGCCCATTGCCTATTTTGCCTGTGATCACGTGTCATTGAAAAAGGCTGCGCAATAACAGCATCACATCTTTGGTCACCTTTTAGTCAGATAGGTGCCAGTGCAGAAGGACGTTCAATTTTTCATCGGTAGTTGCACGGTTGATCACTAACAGGCTGTCCTGATAAATGCATATAAATGCAGTCCTGATATGCTTAAGGGCAGCTACCTTTTTTTGCAGCAAATCACACGATTATAGAACATCCCACCTATTGAAGCAGCTTTCCAAGCGTCAATGGCTGACCTCCACCACATAATCCGGACAACATTGTGCAGATGTGACGCGGCAGCGGCGCCACATGCATTCCTTCGATGTATACGAGCAATTTTCATAGCAACAACCGTATCGACGAATTGAGCCCACGCCCCAAACTCCGCGATATGAAAGCAGGAGGAACATACACAGATGGATTGATCGGGGATAGAGCACGGATCGAGCAGCATTGGTGGCACAGCCAGATCGGCCCTACCCGCCGCGATCCGCACGCCTGACGTCATGCCAGTCTCGCTCAGGATCTCTGAGTACTTCAGCGATCCACCTGTTCCGCAATGCCCTCCCCTTTGTCCAAATTGTGTCTCCAGGAGCGATTGCGCCGCAGATGTTTGCAGTACATACTCGCATAAGTCTATAACTATACGTGTATCCTGCTACCTCACTTGCAGCCGATAGGTAGTCCCGTTGTGTGCGTGTCGTGATGGCGTCGGTACCCGATGGTTCTTAAGGACTTAGTGTTGAAACCAGTGCATCCCGGCAGTCGCTATTTAAAACCAATATACCTTCTGATTGCAAGGACAATGCTTGCGTTCACATGTTTATCGAAGGCAGCAGGGTGAAATGAATGGTGAACCAACCACGACATAATTGGTCAAAGCTGCAGGCTAAGGCTACTTCAGCAATCGGATAACTTGACATCACGCACGAATGAAGACGCTTCTGAGCTGTCATATTTGACGAACATTCCGATGCTTAATAAATAGATACAAATCTTGTTTAATATTTACAAGCTAACTTCCATCTTTGCGTGATTCCTATATCAGCTAAATCAGTTTGCCGTCTAATTCCTTACTCGTGCATCATTGACAGTTCTACTATCAATGTCTGTCGCTAATGATATCGAATGTCACGGGCTCACTATTCATGATATAAAAGACTATCCTTCACGACCAGCCATTACTTTCTGGAAAGGGGCAGAGGGTATGCAGCTTGTCTAGAACAGAAGGAAAACGCGTAGACCTACTGAAACACTAGCGTCAAGAAGATCAGAAAGAGAATAAGTACTACCAATAAGCAATTCATGTAACGAAGTTAACGCAGGGTTGCGGCGAATGCCTATCAGTGTTGATCGATTGCGTCGTGGAAGGCTCAGTAATTCACGAAATTGACACCCTAATTATTCAACAATGAGCGGTACCACCAAAATGTGAGACATGATTTCATGACCGAGTTCATAATATAAGGACATGGTTCTCACACCACACGTCATCTAATGGGCCAAATATTACCATTTTTCACAGATGGATTGCTTTACAAGGGGTCCATCGCACTGAACCTTATCTTGCGGCGGCTCATCTTTGCCTTTTCGGCCACACAACCATGTTCTGTTTACACAACAATGTTCTGTAAGTCCTACAAACATACATCACTCTCATAGCAGGCTTCAGTTGTATTAAATACTGCCATAATGAAGCTCCATGGGGTAGCGTCCCATGCAAACCTTCCGATCAGGGGATGGCCAAACGTCATACCACGCCAGACGGTGATGGCTGAGGCTGCTCTGGATCCGATGAGACTATGGCTTCAGGAGACACTTCAGCACCTTCCTCTGAAGCGGCAGCCTGCTGCCCTGTTGATGCTTCACCTGGCAAAAGGTCGTCTTCAGGAGACACTTCAGCATTTTCCTCTGAAGCCTGCTGCCCTGTTGAGGCTTCATCTGGCAAAAGGTCGCCATCCTCGTCAGCAAACTCCTCACCAGATTTCTTCCACACCAAATACATCAACATTAAGCCCACTACAATCGCTACAGCCATCACAATGCCAAGTATTTGGCTAGATCTGCCACTGGTCATCCTTCCAGTCACCTGTGTGAGGTCCAAAAAATCGTTGGAAGCATTTTTTTTTTGTGGAAGCCAATAGGTCCGTACACAAAGGGATACGGTGTGGTGGCTCCATCGGCATCGCTTGGAAGTGATGGCGAAGCAGAATAATCGTTAGCTCGAGTAAAATTCCTCGGTGAGGGTGATAATTGCATCTTAGCTCTTCATGTGGGGAAGCGTGCTATGCCAAGTAATTCCTCCTCAGTCTCCTTGCAACAGGTCAGATTTGCCACACGTTGAAGGAAACACTTGATGGAGAGCGAAATAGTAAGCCACTTGCACAGACGCATACATTACCTATGCTATGCACCTCTTATGCAATTAATTAGGTGGTATGGTTTCGATGTGCATATGAGTCCTCTCTGATTTCATCACCAAATTAATATAGGCAAGGTCTCATACTTTTTCTGCATTCTTCATAAGTTATTACTCGCATTTTTCAGCGCTTGGAACGATCCATTCAAGAGATGATTTTTGATACATCATCACCATTTCAAAACGAGTCAAAGCGCTTATTCGAGGTGGATTATCCTGCACGCGTGGAAGGTAATATCGAAACATTCACAGCAGAAGCTTCCCAAGGTCAATATAATCAGTTCTTGTTCTCGTTGTTATTGGTGTTCTCGTATCAACATATCACGGGGCAGAAGGCAGATGATCAACTGATGAATTACGTCGAACATGCTAGAGTGTACATACCTAATCGAATATTTCACGTGAACGCATATGCTAAGGAACCTTTATCAGCGGAAACACAGGTTTCGGACCGTGTGTGTAGAAAATGATTGCAATACATTTGGATATGAAGATACAGAATTCCGACCTTAGTTTTTCCGGCGAGAAAATAAAGAGTTCAATTCCATTTTAAACAGCAATTCGAAGTAAGCCTATTTTGATCAAGAGCCATTTTCAAGAATGGATTTGTGAAAATTGTCAACGGTCGAGAAGTTGAATTAATACGACCAATTTGATTCAACACTAAGCTCTTATTTTCTCTCGGAAGAAAAAAAAGTTGGAAGTGTTTTTTTTTAGGCTGATATGCCTGATGATGTTCGTATTATTGAGAAAGAATGTTTCAGTCAATTAAACCACGCCCCATAATGTGCCACTGGCGACACACCGTGGCCCGAGTACAATGGTTAGGCAGCCGCACAGCCCAACCGGCCTGGGCTGTTGGGGACCTTTGGGAGGGGTGGGAATGTCTCGATTAAATATGTCTGATAACCAGGAGCATCATTCGTAAGGGAGAATAAGTTTGTTGAATGTATATTACTATATATATATATAAATAGAGAGAGAGAGAGAGAGAGAGAGAGAGAGAGAGAGAGAGAGAGAGAGAGAGAGAGAGAGAGAGAGAGAGAGAGAGAGAGAGAGAGAGAGAGAGAGAGAGAGAGAGAGAGAGAGAGAGAGAGAGAGAGAGAGAGAGAGAGAGAGAGAGAGAAAGAGAGAGAGAGAGAGAGAGAGAGAGAGAGAGAGAGAGAGAGAGAGAGAGAGAGAGAGAGAGAGAGAGAGAGAGAGAGAGAGAGAGAGAGAGAGAGAGAGAGAGAGAGAGAGAGAGAGAGAGAGAGAGAGAGAGAGAGAGAGAGAGAGAGAGAGAGAGAGAGAGAGAGAGAGAGAGAGAGAGAGAGAGAGAGAGAGAGAGAGAGAGAGAGAGAGAGAGAGATAGAGAGAGAGATATATAGAGAGAGATAGAGATAGAGAGATATATAGAGAGATAGAGAGAGAGAGAGAGAGAGATAGATATAGAGAGAGAGATATATATATATATATATATATATATATATATATATATATATATATATATATATATATATATATATATATATATATATATATATATATATATATATATATATATATATATATATATATATATATATATATATATATATATATATATATATATATATATATATATATATATATATATATATATATATATATATATATATATATATATATATATATATATATATATATATATATATATATAGAGATAGAGAGAGAGAGAGAGAGAGAGAGAGAGAGAGATAGAGAGAGAGAGAGAGAGAGAGAGAGAGAGAGAGAGAGAGAGAGAGAGAGAGAGAGAGAGAGAGAGAGAGAGAGAGAGAGAGAGAGAGAGAGAGAGAGAGAGAGAGAGAGAGAGAGAATATATATATATATATATATATATATATATATATATATATATATATATATATATATATATATATATACATATATATGGTATGTGTGTGTGGGGGGGATGATATACGATTGTCTTTCTCGCTTCAACAATCGGGCGGAAATTATACGAGAAGATGTTATATAGGAATGATAGTTCGGGATCGGGGGAGGGGACAGGTTTGGGGCTCAGGTCCCATAGTAGCGGGAAAATTTTTGGTCACTCTAATATTCAGAAGCGATGACTCGTATCGCATATAATCAGACGTGGGGCTGAAAGAAATTCAAGTCTGTGCTCTTTCATTATGGGATTGATAGTTTGCCTCTGAGAATGGGTGCTCATCTGCTGGACCTCCTGGAATCCAGGGAGATTTCCACCCATGGTGTGAGTTATGGCATTGTCCTGGCCTGCCAATCTAAGGTCAGATTTTTATCAGACATGTGACCTCTATCTCTTCGAATTTTACCCCTTCGAATTCTGCTGCGTTCAACATTTCCCATTCTACTTGCATTCTTTCAACTTTCCGTCGTTTTAATTTTTTTCTTCAATTCAACTTCTATCCTGTCGACTTGTATCCATTCGACTTTTATCCGTTCAACATTTTGTCCTGTTCATTTTCTATCCTTTGGACATTTTGCCCCGCTCACTTTTTATCCGTTCGAATTCGCTTTGACTTCAACTTTTAATCCATTTTACTTTTCTGCATTTTAATTTCATCTCTCCGACTTTTCTCTCTTCGAATTTTGTCCTTTCGACTTTTTGTTCTTTCGACTTCCATCCCTTCGACGTCTACCCTTTTTACCTTTTCCATTCGACGTTTTGTCCTTCGACTTGTTTTTTTACTTTTAGTCTTCGCACCGATCCGACGTGACCCGGCAGTACTCGCCCGCACATGGCCGACCCTGACCCCGCCCCCGGGTACCAGCCGGAGCGGCGCGCTGCGCTCGGGTCCGGCGGCCGGCGTGTTTATTTTCACGCCACATTTAACTGTCGCTTCTGGCTTTTATCATTGCCGCCTGATTATAAGCCTCGGTGGGTCGGCCGGCAAGTCCTCCTTCGCCGGGCCGGGATGGGACTCTTGAAAGCCCTCCCCACTAGCTAGCAATCTACGTAAGCTAGGATAAAATGCAAAACACCATTAGGATGCTCTGATCGTGGAGAGCCTGAAGCATATCCTACATGTGCACTTTGACCGACAATGATATCACCAGAGGTAATATTAGATCAATACACGGACCTCGGCTAACTTTTTGGAAATAGTTGAAGAAGGCAGAGCTTGTTTTCCTTCGATATTGTGTTTCAAGGGCTGACATAGATGAGTACATTTATATTCATCATATTAAAAAGTGTCATGATCAGGTCGTGACAGAATCCGGCTTGAAAATCAGCTTCGGATCCATGAATGTTAGAGACACGGAGTAGATATAAATCACAAGCCAATATAGCCAAAAGTTCATATCGCAGCTTGCTTCTTCAATTTCGGCAATGCGGAGATCCTTAAAGGTCATACTAGGTGAAGTCAGTAACATGACGTTTTTCTTGGGGAGTGGCGTGGAAAATATGAATATGTGTTTCGGGTTCCTTCAACAGAACCATCCACGCACAATTGCTTACTTGAATGGTTTGTGTAAGTGCATCAAGTGCATTAAAGCAACATCTGGTTGATATTTGAGAACCCTACAGACAGGTTAGGTTACGTAGAGGTCAGGCCGATATACAGGTTAGGTTACGTAGAGGTCAGGCGAAGTAAGTTCAAGCTGGAGTACTTCTGGTACATCACTTTTGAAGTATGATAAATTTTGTTCTCAAGAAGAACTGATGTGATACTGAAACACCTTTGTAAACTGTCCGACTTCTGATCTCTTGACCTGACCTTAGGTCACGCAGGGATGGTACATGGATTGATAAAGCGATCACTTTAGCAATCGTCTAAGCGTACACTGCGTGGAAAACATTTATATATAAAAGTAAAATCAGGTTAAATAAGATCAGATCACATGATCTCTGGATATTTCAGGTCATTGGTTGGCCATCCAATGTCATGTAGCACGAATTAGGCGGCGCTGAAACCGAATTCAGATATGATTTCTCGAGGAGCAGCAACATTCTGTGCAAGGTGGCATTGTGTAGAATGTATATGATGCTGGACTTAACAGCACGGCAGTGGCCCTTGACACACATTTTAAACCAGACTGCTCCTCATCATCTCCAGCATAACATATTGACCGATAATTCAAGTTTCCGAACTCAGAACGGTAAAAGAGCGAGGACATTGATCATATATAGCATTTCGAGATCGAAGATTGTCTGTCTAGATCAAAGAGCAGCGTGATCTCAATTTGGTGTTGATATGTTGCAACAACTTCTTATGGCGTGACTTTGCAAAATTTGCAATATCACTCTCTTTGACCCGTCCCAGGTCAACTGCTTTTGAAAACCCTGGTTTGAAATTTACACGAGATATACAAAATATATGCATAAAGAGGGGTAGCCGAACAGAAGTGCGTACAGCAAATGTACGTATGGGAGATGTACGTACGTAAATGTACATAAGCAAATGCACGCAAGCGCAGATGTACTTAAGCACAGACGTACATAAGCAGATATGCCTGAGCACAAAAGTACACATGACAAATGTACTTATGGCAAACGTACGAAAGAGCAAATGTATGCAAGCGCAAAAGTACGTAAGCGCAAATGTACGTCAACGCAAAAGTACATAAGTGCAAGAGCATTTAAGAGCAAACGTACGTATGAGCCAATGTACTATTGGCGCCACAAATAGCTTCGCAGTCAGGCTGGGAATCCTGGCACCTGGGTATCCTGCGTGCGAGTATGTATACTGTTTCCCATCACACCTATACCTATGTAGGATATTCAACCCCCAGAACGACCAACCTGACTGCCAAGCCATTTGTGACGCCAATTATACCTACATTTGTGCATACGTACATTTGTGCATACGTACATTTGCTCTTACGTACGCTTGCCATAAGTATATATTCCATGTGTCCTTTTGCGTTCAGGCACATCTGCTTACGTACATATACCATACTTATCCATGTGCATACATACATTTGCTTACGTACCTTTGTAGCACGTACATTTGGTTGCATACATTTGCTTGCGTACATCTGCCATGCATACAATTGCACTTACCTGCATTTGGGCTACGTATATTTCCATTTGCATACATTTGCTTTACCGTACTTTTGCGGTTGTGCATATTTGCGCTTTCGCACCTTTATACTTACGTACGTTTGTAATGAGCACTTTCCCGTTTACGTACATTTGCTCTTACCCACTTTTCCATTCACCTATTTTTTGCACTTGCGTACATTGGCTCATGCGTACATTTGCGCTTACGTAAATTTGCGGTGACGTAAATTCGCGCTTACGTACATTTGCGCACACGTAGGCAAAGTATGCTCACCTACATGTGCGCTTACGTACCATTTGCGCATACGAACACCTGCACTAAGGTATTTTTGCGCTTACGTACCTTTGCGCATGCATACATTTGCGCGTACGTACATTTCGGCTTTCGTACATTTGCGCATATGTACATTTGCCCTTACGTACATTTGTGCATACGTA
>JAOTOM010002201.1:45000-94460 GCA_034440615.1 Ashinkailepas kermadecensis
TTTGGAACCGGTCGAATCGATTCACTTCGCTTGTGCTTCCGATCAATAACCATCACGGTCCCGGTGGTTATATGACTTAAGTCCATCAAGATTAGGCTACAACAGCTCCAGCCGGCATTCCAGAGGCGTGGCTTGGCGTGGTGAGTTTGTGACAGTCTGCAGGGGCGGATACAGCGGAGGGGCGCACTGGGGAATGTGCCCTCATCCCAATGGAAAAATGGTGCCCATCGGAACTAGAAAAGGCACCCCTCTAAGGAGGCTTGGGAGTACCGCCCCCCCCCGATGAACGGATTTTTTTTCGGCCAAAGGTGCTCCTCAGAAAAATAAGGTCCCCGTTGATGGGAAAAGATGCCCTTCTGAGAAGAACAGGCGCCCATTCAGTTTTTTTTTCCAGTGCATGCTCCCCTCTACCCAACGAACGAATTTTCAACTCGGGTGATCTTTCAGGGGCTTTCGCAGTGGCACTCCTCCGAGGACATGACATTCCTCCAGACCATGGGCGCAAAATGACCAATGCAGTCGACGCGCCCTAAATCACAAATCCATCACCACCACCACCTCCAGACCAGGGACAGATGCAGGGGGACACTTTGGCATGTGCCCACCCCCCATGGAAGGTGATGTACCTTCGGCCAGGAAAAGGCAACTCTCCGGGTAGGCTCGAGTGCACCCTCGTCGATTTTTTTTTCACCCAGAGACACCTTTCTGAAAGGAAAAATCACTCCGTTGGAAGGAATTCAGTGTGTTCGAGTGCACTCTCGATGTTTTTTTTCAGCCATAGGCGCCCTCCAGACATGTGCCCCCATGATAATTCCTGGATCCGCCCATACTCTAGATGAGTGCCCCCATGGAAATTCCTGATCCGCCTCTGATGGTATGGGATCATGGGGGTCGTTTGATAGCGAATTGAGAGGAGTGTGGAGAGGAGACACATCACGCTTATTGAAGAACAATTTGGACTGAATTGTCGATGTTGTGGGGAGTCCCTCATTGCATGTGTTTAAAAATAGACTGGACACATTCTTTAGGCTGGGAAATCTTGTTTTTGAGTTCTAATTCGTGGTGGATGGGTGAGATTTATGCTAGTATGTGTACACGGCACAGGCCCCTTTAAGCAAGCATGGACGGAGTTTGAAAATCATTGGTGGGACACTTGATCTACACTTGTGTTACGTGGGATCGAGCGAATATGGCTGGATATTTTAGGCATATATAGGTATTGATGGGTGGATGGGATGATAATGGATAGTTTCTTTGGAAACTTGGGAGGTGGTATTGGTTGGGGTGATGAGTGTCATTTTGCCCAGCCTTATGGTATATTTCCTTTACAGACTTAACCTGAATGGGCCTTTGTGGCTCTTATTAAGTCTGAATTTTTTTTGACTTTATGACTATGAATTGTGCTGATACCGGTCGCAAAAGCGTTTGAATCATTCCAATACGTGAATTCCCCGGCAAGTTATGCGATATTCAAATTTGACCTCGGTGACCTTTTGGGCCTCTGTAGGTGAAAGGGTTCGTCGTAGCAAAAAGTCGTGTCGTCGTGTATACACGGCAATGGCTGCGAAGTTTGTTTCAAATTTGTAGACTGATCAAAGGAGGCTATTGGTCAATGCGTTTCCGAATGCGTTGATGAATAGGACGCTAGTGCTACCTGATAAAATGTGTCACCGATAGAGGTCAGGTCACGCAGAGTGCCGTTTCTTGTATCGATTGTGCATGCCTTTGTGTTAAGATAGTCTACATTACTGTTTCAGTACTGTGCTGTGCCGGGTCAGTAAAAGGCCTAGGTTGACAGAGGGCCCCGGCCAGTAAGAGCAGGCCCTGAACCGACGGATAGGGGCCCTGAGGTGACGGAAGGGTCACCTGAACCGACAGAGAGGGCCACTGTCACCAACAAAGATCCCGGGCCATCGGAGAGGGCCCCAAGCCGACATGAAAGCCATCTGGGCCGACGGAGGGACCCAAGCCGATTTGAAGGGCTCTAGACTGACGGATGGGGCCTCGGTTCATCAGAAGAGCCCCCGACCTCACGGAGACGGCTACGTCAATTTTGGAAAATTATGTGTTCGCCCCCGGCCCATGGACACTTCATATCGGATCCAGCCGTTAGAGACCCTCTTCCTCGACTCATCGACCATATCCGTCGGTTCAAGGGCCCTCTTCGTTGGCTCATGGCCCCCTTTGCTGGTCGGGCCCTTGCCGTCAGTCCGAGGGCCCTTCCAACGACCCGGCGTCCCCACCGTCGACCCAGAGGCCTTTCACATTGGACAGGATCGAGGCCCTCGGCGTCTGCCCGTGAGAACCATCGATCGACACGGGGGCCCTCTTCATCGTCTCGGGACCATCTCTATTGCAGATCGAGCCCCATTCGTCGACCCAGGGGGCTCTTCACGTGGGCCGAGGGCCCCGCACGTTGGCTCAGGCCCTTCAGTTGTCGACACTGGGGCCCTCTCCGATTGCCGGAACGCCCCCTGGAGCAACACATGTATTGTGTGCTTCGTCACGGCCTATGTTAAAACACGAACGTGTTCGAGGGCCATAGCACCATAACCCCTGAATCTGCCATTGGAAAAACATCCCTGGATTTTCTTCATCTTCATCTTAGTACATGTTTCACTTCGTTCTCGCTGGATGGAAACCGCTCAAAGGTTGACTGTTTACATTAGTCAGCTAGCTAATATGAGTCATTAAGAATCATACTGTTATAGTCCAGAGGGAGCTTTCTCGCGGTCTGCAGCAGTCTTCAGCATCGAAACAACCATCAGGCTAGTTGGAGACGTGAATGGAAATAAATGTTAGGGTATTTCATGGGTATCCAGCTTGGATCCTTCTGGGGTCGTTAGGCGTCATAAGCGAACATAATACCGGTTGCGCCACTCTGGTGGTGGGTTTGTGAAGGAACACCACCAGAGTGGGCTTGCTTTGATTAATGTTATTTTCTAGTTTCTAGACGAGGTGCAAGTAATTTCCAATGGTCCAATTTGAACAGCATTGAAACAAGCTCTCGTATGATGTGTTGTTCGTTTTATTATCAAAGCATTTCACCCTATCACTTTGTTCTTAAAGTGAAATGGGAGCAATTGGTCACTCAACATCTTGTCATAAAAACGTGTCATACAACTTCTGTTTGACGTCCTGACAATTTCCTATGTTCTTAACTAAACGAAAATCAGACGTGCTGCATTTTTATATAATCTTGAATAACTTCCATGAAGGTTTAACCCTGTCATTTTTGCACTCAATTCCAGAAGTTGTGTCCCAAACTATCACATTGTATCACTTTATATTGTATATCAGAAGTTCTACATTACCGAATTAATTTCCAATGATCTTAAATAAACCGGCATAAAATCAGCTGCCTTCTGATGCCATACTCGACTACTTTTATAGATATCTAACCCTGTCACTTTGCACTCAATTCCAGGATTTGTGTCTCAAATTATTACATTGTATTCCTTTTAATTGTATATCAGATGTTCTACATTAGCGAATTAATTTCCAATGGTCTCAAATAAACCGGCATAAAATCAGGTGCCTTCTGATGCCATACTGGACTACTTTTATAGATATCTAACCTTGTCACTTTTTTCCTTTTGACATGAAGCTTTGCGACATTATTGACGTTCTGGCATGGCTCGATGCACGTCAAGCGCCGACGGTTGCTGCCTAGAGGATCCGTAGGGCCGCCGAGCGGTGGCACGACAAAAAGTAAAGTTCCACTCTTCAACAATACTAAGCAAAATCGGCTCTGCCACGCCAAAATGGTGTAGGGGAAATTAACGGTTGTAGATGCATTGCTTCCTTCAACGCCCATAAGCGTAATGTTCTTAAACAATTTCGCGAAAATCTGTCGGCTTCAACTCTAATGGTGGCGGAACTCATGCCAGGCACATCGCTTATCGTTTCAAATATGAAAATCTGCCTGTAACTTTGGCGTTGGGGCCCATTAACATTCAGGGTAATAGGAATCCCGCGCCACGTCATATTATGAATGGCGGGCGGTCGGGGACAGGCCGGGGGCCGCCGGCGGCCGGCCGTCTATGGTTGAAAATAGTGCCAGAAGGAAATACGAAAAGTAACAATATGCGCAATATATTACTCTAAATGGCAATAACATTGACGTCTGAAGACAAGCTAACTTTCAGAAATGCACTTCGCATCATATTTTATGGAGACAGTCTCATAAATTGTAACTATATTATTCGCGCACACACTAGTGAGCATCCGGGCACGCTTATCGCGAGCGCATGTTTTAGAGTTCTTGAATGGCATCAGGAACCTTCCTGTTTTCTTTCTTTACTGGA
The DNA here is from genome assembly GCA_034440615.1 of Ashinkailepas kermadecensis. Classification (NCBI taxonomy): domain Eukaryota; kingdom Metazoa; phylum Arthropoda; class Thecostraca; family Neolepadidae; genus Ashinkailepas; species Ashinkailepas kermadecensis. The sequence goes on from JAOTOM010002201.1 coordinate 49,308, forward strand.
AATCCCCCGATGTCCGCATTAACATTGCGTCTGACGCCTAACGTTCTGCATTATTGTGCCGATATTACGAACACCTTTAGTGAATGTGTATCTTTATCCTTAGTGAATGTTGGTCAAGGGCAGAAACCTCTCACCAAGCCAGGGTCCAGATTCTTATTTCCAGGACGTACCTTCAGTTTGAATATGGACATTAACAAATTAACAATGCCAAGGTATCAATCCAGGGGACTTCGGAACCCCCCCCGACTTTCCCGAGATCTCGAGCCATGTCTCCCACCAATCCAATTGGTCCAGGCCTTTATTTTCAGGACATGTTTTCAGATTGAATAGGGAAAATCACAAATTAACATAAGCAGGGTGCAAAACACTCGTTGATTTCTGAAAATTATTCAAGGGGAGGGGGCGGTACAGGAAGGCAATGGGCGGGTTCAAGTGGATTTAGGTGGCACACTCCATAGAGTCCCATGTTTAAAGTTAAATTTATTGGGGGCAAAGCCAATATTAAGGGACACTTGCCCCTCAAAAGTATATAAAACAACACCCCTGGTACCAAATTAGGGGGAGGGTCTGGGCACGTCAGACCAGAGTATATTAAAGAACGGGTACACCCAAGTTTAGTATATTCTCAGATCTAGTATATAGCCTGCCTTGGTGACGTCACGGCTAGAATATGCGATATTCTACTAGAATGTGGTGGACATCTGGCGGATTATACAATCCTATAGTAGAATATTCCAAATATAGCAGTTTCCTGGCAATTGGTGATAAAGTGCCGCAACCGCGGCAAAGACTTCACGTGCTTCATTTTTCTTACTTTTCTATAAATTTTCATTAGAAAAGAGCATATGGTACTATGGCATGCTTAACTTTCTCCTGTATTCAGCTGACACGAGAAAGCAAAGGATGACATGAAAAAGAGTACAAAGAATGAAAAAGAACGTTCAATTTCATTTAACAGCAGCTTCCTTTTATGCCGAAGCTCGACGCACGACTGGCCTTGAGGGCCAGTCGGTCGTCATGGCAACGACTTAGGCCCCGCCCTCCGGGAGTCGGCCGGCCGGTTTGTGTAGTGTCCTCGTTTACCGGCAAGGAAACATACTTTTTCGGTGTGATAGAAGTAAAAACGATCCGGATTCGTATGTAGAATTCTTCAGGCATTCGCATGGTATCAAATTTTATCATGTACAATTAAAATTTCCTGCGTAAAGCCGTGGCAAATATTGTCCATTTTGGCTTGAAATGCACGCAAAGTGCTCCCGAGTATAGCCTTGTCTACGTCACAGGCCCGGAACAACTTGCCCGCCCCCGCGTCAGACGCACCCGGGATCTCCGAAGCCACGATGCTCGTGTTTGGGCACGTCATGGGTACTTTGTTATAAGGATGCATAAAATGTGTGGGAAGTGATGTCAGAAGAAGTTGTGGTTGGTGTTCATTTCTACCCAACTATCGGAATGTGAGAACACTGTGACCGTGGAACTACCGGCAGCCGGTGAACTATGGTGGTGAACAACAGGCTTTACCCTTCACATCAAGGCTGGAGATCTGTCACCAAGCTATGGAAAGGGGAGGTGTGTCCGGGTCCGAAAATGTGCGCATTACTATTCACAAGTACAGTGCAACCTCGACTCTTCCTGAAATAAGGAAAAAGGAAAATTGTCCTTAGCAGCAAACCAAACCATGGCCCTCCGGAACCACCCGGGATCTCCAGACATTCTCCAACAAGTCTGTATCCTTCCTTATATACCATTCTGTTGCATACGTATTACTTCAAGTTTCCATGGATGTATTTATTTACATGTAGATGAAACGACAGCGTACGCGGCGGCTTGTAGAACATGGATCAAGTACGCCTGGATTGGAAACCAACAGCTGTTTGCGTTTCAGCCCACCTAGCGGAGGGTAAGTAAAAACACGGAAACGCGGCCGGTTTTAGGCCGTGCGCTATGGGAGTTCAAGGTACGCATTTCGTATTGGCATTTTTTCAATTGATTCAGCCATCCCAGGAGGATTGCATCAGCCTTTCATGATACAGCATTGATCAAGGAACCTTACCGTTCTTTCCTTATTTATTTATTACGCTCCGTTCAGAAGTTGTCGTGATACGAAGTGAAGACTTCTGTGAGAGGGAGCCCACCTCGCCCCAAGGGTCGGTCCACCGATGTTGATATCTTGATGATCTTTATCTCTCTATCTTTATCTTGATCTTGAAATGATTGGACAGGGCAAAGTACATGAAGGCAATAGGCAGACCAAAATGAATTGAGGGGGGAGGGGAGGGGGGACATTCCATTGGCTCGCATGATAGAAGTTGAAATAATTGCGGGGTGGGTTAGGAAAACATTGAGGTGGCAGTTCCCCTCAAAGGTATATAAAACAATACCCCTGAGTCGAGCGACTGGCAAGTGGTAGCGAATCGGCGAGAGCTAGTGGCGTTGCCAGCTAGGGTATATTGCAAGGGCTGATCCAGGCCGTTGTCATCCCCATGCCTTCCTGCGTGTCGCCTCGAATGGCACAAATGACGTCACCTGGGGTACACCTTTTGGGCCGTTTTATTGGTTTGATATACATTAAAATAAAAATATTTTAAATTTAACTCACTTTTTAAATCTCTTAATGTCGCGTCTATGGTTTTAGAATCTTGTTTAGCTGTTTTTATCAGTTTCAGTTAGGCTGCGAATTAGACGACCACCATTACGAAAGGCAGCATTTTAGGGGCACGCTTTTTCTCAAATTCCTAGATGACGCAGTTGAGTCATAAATGGCGCAGTTGTTTACATATCTATCTCGTAGGTATTATGCAGGGGGGTGTCATCCCAATAGCGGCCATAGGGAGCCATTTGAGCTTCCATATCTGATATATGACGTGTATGATGCGACACCCAATAACAGTTATTATTTGAATGTGATTGCATGCAGGTGTCCATGGGTGCATGTTTTTCGCAACATATCATCACAAGGAGCACACTCCATTACAATATAGTAATATATTAAGCCTAAGTTGCACTAAAATCGCTTTTAAAAAATGGCAGCGATTTAAGCAGCAAAAACCAGTTATGGCAGCGTTTTAGACAGGGATTCCTGCCATATTTCGTATTTGTACTATTATGGCTTGTGCGTGACATGCATTCGCACTCTGTTCTTGTGTACTTTAAGGGTTAAGTGGTTCTACTATTGAGTCCTCAGTTAATAGATTGGCTGCAATTCGTGATGTATAGTTTATGCTACCTGTATTGATGTGAATACCTTTCCAGAGACTTTATCTCTGCTTCAAATGTGAAAATTTTGAAGAAATTTGATCAACACTTGAATTCCAAGATGGCACATAAACATTGACATTGATACCGGACTGGAAAGGTTACGTGATACAGTGGATATATACCACGTAGTAGCGAAAACCCTATGTAATTTCAATGCATTATCTGACGTAATCTGAGGATTCCCTTGTACTTCCCAATGGGTTGGGTTAATGGTAGATTGTGTGGTGAATGATTACCATAATATATTGTCAAACATGAAAAATGATGAGCTCTTCAGTTGGCAAAAATGTTTCTTGTCATTGCCTGTCAAAGCCAGATATGCTTGTGCTTGTGGATTTTCCATAGTTGGAGCTGGACAAATTTCACATTCCTCAATGAGATGTTCTTGGTTGTGGGCCAATAGGCACCTCAATCTCAGTTCGTATTATCTCATGCATTAACAGTTATGCACATTATCCAGTCTAATGTGATGCTCTCCATCTGCTTCCTGGGGTTCCCTGGCAGAATAAGTTGCAAGGAACTACCAAAATTGCTTGCTACTCTGCAAAAAAAAATCCTTTGTTTGCATTTATGTTCAAGTTATTCCATGTCAAGCTTCATAGTGCCATTCCAGCACATTTTTTGCAATGCAAGGCATTTCATATTATTGTGAAATGTGAATGCACTTGACATTAACCGAACATCAGACATAGTGGATGTTATTTTAAATGCTTAAGGTAGGATATGGAGATAGATAGTTCTCAGATTTATTTGGGAATTGGTGATTTGAAATGGTGACATTAAGTTTGATAATGTACTGAAGCCTAAGCTAAATATCTAGCCAGAATCTAATTGCAACCATCATGGGCCAATTAAATGCTACTGAGTAAGTACATGAAAAGGGGATTTGGAAGTAGAAGCCAGAATTATGTGAGAAACCACACTAGGACAATATTGAGTGAGATACTATGCTAGTCCATAACATTGGCTTTCTTTTCAGGTGAAAGGTCAGTTATGGTGAACTGTTCAGTTGCTAGTTGCAAGATGTGGTCAGGAGGGAAAGGAAAGAAGAAGATGGCCCAGGGTGTCAGTGTGTTTCGGTTTCCAACATATGGAAAAAATTGCAAGATTTGGATCCAAAAATGTGCTTGAGCAGACCAGTTTGATTATAAGAAGGCCTACATCTGTTCCAATCACTTTACCTGTGCCGATTATGATGCATCATACTTGTTGAAATTGAAGATGATGCCTGAAGCCTGTCATAAGCCATCCCTAAGACCTGATGCAATTCCTTCTGTCAGCTATGGTCAGTGTCAGCTATGGTCAGTGAAGTGGCAGTTCTGGGCAGAGATGTGTCAGCCACTGACGGTGAAGTGTCAGTTCTGGGCAGTGACATGTCAGCTATGGTCAGTGAAGTGGCAGTTCTGGGCAGAGATGTGTCAGCCACAGACAGTGAAGTGTCAGTTCTGGGTAGTGATGTGTCAGCCCCAGACAATGAAGTGTCAGTTCTGGGCGATGAAGTCGGCACGCCCTTAAGCCCAAATAATCAATCAATCAATCTGGGCGATGACATGTCAGCTATGGTCAGTGAAGTGTCAGTTCTGGGCTGTTTGTTTGTTTGTTTGTTTATTTATTTAACACATCACAACTCGCATACAAGATGGCCAATTTTGCGATTGGCACAAAAGACCAAGCTGGTCTTGAATCTAGGTGCCTAGGCTGTGATGTGTCAGCCACAGACAATGAAGTGTCAGTTCTGGACAGTGACATGTCAGCTATGGTCGGTGAAGTGTCAGTTCTGGGCAGTGGTGTCAGCCACAGACAAAGGAGTGTCATTTCTGGACAATGACATGTCAGCCACAGACAATGAAGTGTCAGTTCTGGGCAGTGATGTGCCAACCACAGGCAATGAAGTGTCAGTTCTGGGCAGTGACATGTCAACCATAGACAATGAAGTGTCAGTTCTAGACAGTGAGGTGTCAGCCCTGGTGACTAAATTGTTAGTCCTTGGCAGTTAGTATTCCATTGGTCAGTGAGTTGTCAGCCCTGGTCAGTGAGGTGCAGTCCTGAGCAGTGAGATGTCAGCCCTGGTCACTAAATTGTTAGTTTTGGGTAGTGAGGTGTCAGCCCTGGTCAGTGAGGTGTCGGCCACGACCAGTGAAGTGTTAGTCACAGACGCTGAAGTACCAGTCCTGGTCAATGGGGGTGTCAGCCCTGGATGGTGAGATGTAAGCCCTGGAAAGTGATGTACATATCAACACATAGGCACTGGGTTACAGTCGGACTGTTGGATCTACCTTAATCGTATCGTATCACAATGATGTAAGTAAAACAAGCCATGAACACTGAATAGGCATGTGTTACTTGGGCTATGGACAGTATGGCTAGGGACAATTATGGGGCTAAAATAATATGTGGAGCATGGCTTTGGATGAGGTTTGTCAGTGTACCATGCCAGTAATTATACCAGGGTACCTTGATCGAATTGTTTTGCCTGTCTTCATATTTGTTTTTGGATGTCTTGTTGCTTTGTATTGACACCCAAGCAGCGATAATTTCTTGCGCCATAAGCATCTCCCTGCAGCTTGTAAAGTATAAAGGCTAGCATACTCGTATACCGTATTTGCACGTGTTCTGTTGCTTTGGTGGAATGGTTGTGACAAATACTCTCCCGGTGCGAATGGTTGTGACAAATACTCTCTCTTCTTCCGGTCGCGGCGTTATCAAGTTTTGCCGGGGAGGGGGTGGATGGCCAACCTCAGAGGAAGCCTCCTTAGGATGGAAAGGATTTCCTGGGGTTCACAAGGAACCTCCCCGAAATAACGATTTGCATGACAACTACCATCGTTTATAGCTCCTCTTGTGCAATTCCGGACCCGGAAGCACTATTTTCCGCCATGGTTTCGTTTTGGCTTTACACATATTGATGTTCACCAAATTTGAAAAACTCATCAACGCTGGGCAGCTTGCAGTCTGAATTAACTTATACAATATTCTCATCGTAAAATTCCCCCAGCTTTGCCGCAAATCGTGAATGAAGGTCGATTTAGCTACAAATTTGGCGACATTGGGAGGGGATCCCCCGATTGCAGGAGCGTCACTATTGGGAAGCCCGAGGACCCAGTCCACTGGAACCCCGCGGTAACTCCCGTCCCCTCCCAATGGGAAAGCATTCCAAAACGTTTCGCACTTCGTCCATATAGCGTGCCTGGCCGTGTCCCTCCCCCGGCAAAAATATTATAATGAGACCCCTGGCCCGCTTCCCGTGGATTCGCCTCTGGGCTTCATTCTTGTTAACGGCGCAGCAGATGGGGCGAGGTGCATAGTCGTAGGTGTAAGCTTCTGAAAATAATTGGGGGTTCACAATGCATGAAGCCAATAGGTGGGTTCAAATTGATCGGGAGTACACCCCGCTTCAAAGTTTAAAATTATTGGGCGGAGGAGGTGGAGAGGGTAAAGCCAGCATTGGTTGTGGGATACAAGAACTCTAAAATAAACATACAAAGATACGGCCTTTGTTAAGTTCCCGCCCCTTTAGCGGCAGGAGGTTCCGCTGGAGGAGCCGCATGAAGCTCTTGAGAAATCCGACTGTAACCCTGCACCATACCCCCAGTAGAAAAGGCCGGATCAGAGTAGACCATCTTGTTGTCTACTCTGACACCCAGAAAGCCTCCTTCAATCGAAATGCGCCCCACCCTTTCAGTCTCACCCCCATAAGGTAAGATTTGTGTGAAGAAAGCCCCTCTCAGATTGAGGCCTCCCACTACAAAAAGTATGGCTGCGCTGTTGTCATGTGCTGGCTTATGTCCGATTCGTAGCATGATTTGAAGTCTCTTCCTGCTTAAGACCAGTGGGAAATGCATTTTGACGGGCAAGCATGGTTCGATCTACGTTGATTTCAAGCTAAGCAGCGAAAAAGTTCCGTGCATTGTTTGGATGCAGGTCTCAAACATCATGCAACAATTTCACAATGACACATGGATGCGTCCATGCATGGGGCGGGCTTCAGCTGATCGTATGGAGCGAGTTAGCTAATCTAAAGCAAGCAATGTCTGTGAATGCACTCAACATACTAATGCTAACACCTTTCCCAGACTGCGAGGGTGGCTGCTCTCTCAGTGCTACCCCGAGTAGAGCGCATCGCCTCCACATACTCCCGCGACCCTAACGTTATAAAGTAAGTGCCGCGAGATGGAAGCCATTCACATACTGCGTTCCCTAGCCTAAGCTTCTATTTTAACGCTGACAAAATTGACACTGTTTTGAAGGAAAAAGACGTGCCTACAGATTTTGGTTCGTTACTAGAAAGAAAACAACGCTTATTGGAAGCAATTCACTACTTTGCATCGTCCCGCTCGTCCCATATCCATACGTAGTTACGGCGCGGGCGGGTGACGCATCGTGCGCGTCATAAGGCAACCTGCGCGGAAAGGTGCGCAGAAGCTTATGATTTTACCTCTGTATACGGCCTTGGTATTATGTATAGCATCACACGTCTTGTTTGCTGTCGCAGCGTTTTGGTTGCAGTTTTATTGTATTGTGTTGTGTCGTGGTTTATATTATGTGTAGTTGCACTGTTAGCTGTAGCCTATTGCTGTAGTTAATTAGTGATGGAAATTGAGGTGTGTTCTATATTAAGTTTATACCTAATATGCTGATTCCGCTAATCCGGTAAATTCGCAGTTGAAGGTAGTTTCTGGATTCATGCATTTTTTTTATAATCAATCTTATGGATGTGCTGAGCATGATGTGACCACTTATTTCTTCTGTAAATGCATACTTTTCAGTTGGGATACAGCATATCACCCAAAAAGGGGCTTGGAATTGGGTAATATAGCATAAAAAGTAGTGTTCCAAATCAAAAAAAAATGCAACATAACCTACCCTAACCTAGCCTAACCATCCATGCAAGAAAGCGAATTGTTGTTGTAAAAGTGGAAAATTTCCAAGGATTTTTTTGCTCAAAAAAATGTTCAAGTTAAAAACCTAACCTAAGCTAGCCTGAACTGTTTTTAAGGAAAACTTTTTTACATAAATCCCCCCCAAAAAAACCTTTTTTGTAACTTACCACAAAACCCTAACCTAGACTAACTTACCCAAACCCAACCATTTTGTATGCTTCATGGAGGTAAAAGGTGTTTCAAATATGTCCAGTGATATAATCTTCATTGCAAAATTGAAATATAATGAACAGTTTTATGCATGACACTGACAAAAATGTATTTCAAAATTACAACAGTTAGCCAGGCCATCCCCAGTTCAGGATTGGTTTTCAGTTCAATGTTTTGGTGGAACCTTCACCTGTTCTACCATTCAAGAAAACAACTACATGAGGGTATGTGTTGGTGAACTTTTTCAATTAACATCTAACTGTATGAATGTCAGGTTCCAGGTGAATAGCAATGGACTGTGAATGTGCTGTAGCAACATGCAAGATGTGGGAAGAAAAATCTGGAAAGTTAGTTTGTTATTTGGGCTTTAGGGCGCTTCGACCAGAATTGATCATTCGCGCCCATGGAAAGGAGAGAGATTGTCAATCAACATGTTTAAGTTTCCAAGAGATGGAAATACCTGTAAGATTTGGTTGACAAAGTGAACAAGAGCTGATGGAGTTCATCCAACCAACGTATTCATTTGTTCCAACCCCTTTACCTCTGATGATTATGATCCTGGCTATCTGATGCAGCAGAAGCTGATACAACAACAGCAACACCTGCCTCTCCTGTTGGATGGTGGTGGTAGACCAGTTTAATTCTTATTTCTGCTCCATCATATGCACAACCTGTACCGGCGAGGACGACATCGTGAGGCGCCTAGAAGGCGCCTAGAAGTCATCAGTAGCCGGCAGCCGAGGCTAGATGTCCGTGTACACGGAGGCTAACTCGAGTTGGGCTGCATGTGTACATTGGCTGGTTGCGCTAGAACTCTGCTCGGCAAAGCGCAGAGAGGCGAGCAGCTAGGCAGGTGCGCCAGCATGTCACCAGCCAGCGATAGGATGTCACCCTCACACTGTGGTCATCTGTCACCGTCTCTGCTGTGGCGTGTCGTGTCGCCCGGTTCTGCCTTTTTCTCCGTGTTTGCTGTTGCCGCCGTGACCAGGGGCAGACTGGCGGCGCCCTCTGCTGCCCGTCCTGGCGGAACTTTTCACTGCTTTCGTGTCGCCCGGTCCTGCCGTTTTTCAGCGTGTTAGCGTGTTTTTCTGTTGCGACTGTGACCATTGGCGGGTTGGCGTCGCTCCTTGTGCCGGCCCGTCCTGGCGGCACTTAGCACTGTGAATTTGCGACGCCATGTGACGTCTCCTGCCTCTCACCCTGGCAGGAAGGACGGGCGCCGCGAGGAATCGAACCCCGTACCTCTGGCTTGCCAGACGCTCACTGAACCACTGAGCTGGTATCGCCAGGTCTCTGTGTCTTGTCGGCGTATTTTGCTGCTGCCGCTGTGACCAGGGATGGACTAGTGGCACTCCCTATGCCGGCCCGTCCTGGCGGCACTTGGCATTGCTCTCAGCTCTGGTACTGCTATGGGGCAGGTGTGGCGTATGCCACTTCATCGTTTCTGATATTTATCATGTGGCCCATCAGCATTTATATGCAAAGTCCCTTTCCCCCACGAACATTGATTGCGATCATTAATTCATGCTCTGAACCGGAACCAGCACAGACGCCGACGTTTAGGGGTGTTTTGGAATGAGCCAGATCTAATCCTGAACGCATTGCTAGGAAGTGCCAACAATACATGTCTGACCGCTTTTGGTGCCCAATGTTTCCAGTCCGTCCGCAGAATGTAGCCTGCTAGCTAGAGTGGAATTTTACATACTTTGGGAGCGGTTCAGTCCCCTTTAAGACTGGCGTGAGCCCACCCCCTTACCCCAAATGATTTAAGATGTTAGCTATCATGTGGCACTAATGGGACTTCTCGACTGAATGTCTTCTTGTTACCTCCATGCATTGCGGCCTTCCAATCATTTTCTGGAAGTTCCACCCCTGCTGCTGAGCTGGCGCGGAGGCTCACAGATTCCCCAATAAAAAGGAGTGTCTGGCTTTCACGCGTTCCCTATGGTCCTATCGATGTGGAAAAAATAACAATTGTCCCCTTCGTTTCCCCCTATATCAGGGGCGTTACCACATATAGAGGGGGATTAAAAGGTGTTTTCGGTCAATTACTTTTCCCATGTAACACCATAAGCCCAATGCAAAATTTGATGTAGATTGGGGGACTTGCCTCCCCCTCCCCATCTGGTCCCATCATAGCGACGCACCCGCTTCAGATACGTCCTTAGTGCATCTCGCCGCGGGAGTATGTTAATTCTCTGCCGTATTTGACCTGTGCTACATCCTATCATATTGACTTAACCTTTGAGGGCTCATTCAGGCATAATATGCATATAAAAGGTATTGGAGATCCTTTTCAGAACTACAATGCTCTAAGTTTTGCACCTACACCTCTTAACCCCTCATTTTCTCTCCCGTAGTATATAGTGTATCGTCAGCGTGTTAGCGGTCGGGCCTATGTTAAGTGTGTACATGTTAAGTGTGTACCCCTGCTGACGTCATTTAAGGGCCTGCGCAGAAAGCTGCGCAGTAGGGATGACGCCACCTGGTATATATCGCCTTGGGCTGATACAAGGCGATATATACCAGGTGGCGTCATCCCTACTGCGCAGCTTTTTGCGCAGGTCCTTAAATGACGTCATCAGGGGTACACACTTAACACGGGCCAGCCGCTTACACGCTTCGAAGATACGCAACGTGTGTACACTACGGGGGAGAAAACGAGTGTTTAAGAGGTTTAGGTGCAAAACTTAGAGCATCATAGTCCCGGAAGGGATCTCCAATACCTTTCATGCGCATATTATACCCGAAAGAGCGTGCAAAGGGAGGCAGGACAAGTCAAATACGGCATATAATTAACATCTTACTGCGGCGGGATGCAACAAGGATGTATCTGAAGCGTGGTCGTCGCCATGATGGAACCAAGTGGAGGGGGGGGAGGGAGAATCCCAATCTGTATCAAATTTAGCATTGTGCTTGTGGTGTTGGATGGCAAAAGTAATTAACCGAAACACATTTTCATCCCCCTCTATATGCGGCAACGCACCTGATTTAGATGTCAAGGAAGGTGATAATTTTTTTTTCTCAGATCGATAGTACTATAGGGAGCACATGAGAGGCAGACATTCCTATTATGGGGGCATCTGTAAGCCCCAGAGCCAGCTCAGCAACGGGGGTGGAACGTTCAGAAAATGATTTTGGGGACGGAATGCCTGGAGGTAACAGGCAGACCTTCAGTCGAGAGGCCCCATTAACGCCGCACGTTAAAATATGAAATTATTTGGGGAAGATGGGCTCACGTCAGTCTTAAAGGGGGCTGATGCCTCACAAAAGTAAGTAAATTTCACTTTAGTTAGTAAATTTCGCTTCACATTCGACGGACGGACTGGAAACATGGGCTCCAAATGCGGTCAGGCATGTATTGGTGGCATTCCCAAGCAATGCGTTCAGGACTAGATCTGGATCATTCCAAAACGCTCCTACGCGTCGGCGTAGTCGACCTAGTCGGCTTCTGTGCTGGTTCCGGCTCTGAGCATGAATGAAGGATCGCAATCAAAGTTCGTGGAGCAAAGGGACTTCGCATGTCGTTCTTTCCAATCAATGCTCATAGGCCAAATTATAGATACAAGCAACAATGAAGTGGCATACGCCACACCTGCCACATAGCACTGCCAGAGCCAAGAGCAGTGCCAAGTGCAGCCGGAAAGGGCAAGCATAGGGAGCGCCGCTAGTCTGCCCCTGGTCACAGCGGCAGCAGCAAAACACGCCAACAGGACAGCGGGACCGGGCGATACGAGAGCATTGTCAAGTGCCGCCAGGACTAGGCGGCGATCGGTACAGGGATCGCCACCAACCTATCAATGGTCACAGTCGCAACAGCAAAACACGCTAACAATACGGCAGGATCGGGTGACACGAAAGCAGTGCCAAGTGCCGCCAGGACGGGCAGCACAGGGGCGCCGCCAGTCCGCTAACTGGCGGTCACGGCGGCAGCAGCAAACACGGAGAAAAAGAGCAGAACCGGGCGACACGACGCGATACACAGCAGGGACGGTGACAGATGACCGGCAGTGTGAGGGTGGACATCCTATCGCTGGCTGGTGACATGCTGGCGCACCTGCCTAGATGCCCGCCTCTCTGCGCTCTGCCGAGCATAATTATACTGCAACCAGCCGATGCTCACATGTATGCCAACTCGAGTCAGCCTCCGTGCCACACAGACATCTAACCTCGGCTGCCGGCTGCTGATGACGCCTACCAGGCGCCTCACAATGCTGGCCTCGTCGGTGCAGGTTGGGCCCATGATGGAGCAGAAATAAGAATTAAACTGGTCTACCAGCACCGTCTACCAGGTCTATGTCACGTAGAGCCGGCCGCAACCGATGGTGGCGAGCCAAGAGCTGGACACAGTTGTCAGGAGCGCCTCCGGTGCTTCAGACGTCGAACAGCCAAGCGCTGTATTGACGCGCCTCATTTTGTAGGCGACGAAGCCGGCAACGACAGCCAGGCCGTCACGCTTCAGTCCCAGTTTACTGATGGTGGTCGTGCTATATTCATGTGAATTGAAGTGGCATCAAACTAGTTGAACTGGTTCTTCATTTAGCTATACAAGGATAAGATTCTCCAAAATACAGCAAGCACAACAGACATGCATGATTCAACACTTCATACCATACAAATCTGGTAGGCAGGTTAATTCATGGAATGGCACCAGGTTTCGGAAGAGACAGGTATTGCCATTGCAGCATCAGCTTCAGCTGCATCAGATAGCCAGGATCATAATCATCAAAGGTAAAGTGGTTGGACCAAATGAATGAGTTGGTTGGATGAACTCTATCAGCTCTTTTTCACTTTGTCAACTAAGTCTTGCATGCATTTCCATCTCTTGGAAACTTAAGCATGTTGATTGAAAAACTCTTTTCTTTCCAGATGTTCCTTCCAGATGTTTGAAAAATAAACCATAGGATACTGACACTGAATTTTACGCCACCTTCTCTATCTCAAGCAAAATATGTAGGATAAGCACAATATGTAGGATCTATTATTACAGTTTAAGGTAACCATTGAACACGTTTTACACACATTATACAGCCATGAAGCATAGAAGGGGGTTATGTTTAGTTAATTTCAGCTAGGTTAGGGTTTTGTGGGAAGTTAGAAAAAAATTGGGGTGTGGGTGATTTTTCTTTTAGTTGAGTTTTCTTCAAAAACAGTTCAGGATTAGGTTCAGGATTTTTTCAGTTCAGGATTTCTTCAGGATTCAGAGTTAGGTAAGGTTCGGTAAAAAAAAAATGAATTTGAACATTTTTTTACATGCTGAAAAATTTTCCATTTTAACAAAAATAAATTGCTTTCTACCATAGATGGCTAAGCTATGTTAGTTTAGGTTATGATACATCATTTTTTCTTCATTTGGAACATTATCTTTTATGCTATATTACCCAACTCCAAGCCGATGTTTGCATGGTATGCTGCCTCCCAACTGAAAAGTATGCATTTGCAGAAGAAATAAGTGTTCACATCATATTCAGCACATTCACAAGCATTGCACTAGAAAAAGACATTCCGTGAAATAAGAAATTACCCGAAACTGCAAATCTACAGGATAAGCGGCATCAACATATTAGATACCTAATACAGAACACATCTCAATTTCTATCACTAATTAACGACAGCAAAATCTACAGCTAACCGTGCAACTACACACAAGATACACCACAACACAGCACAATAAAACAAAGTTCAACTAGAACGCGGGGACAGCAAATACAAGGTGTGAAATGAAGCATAGAACTTACAAGAGAGCTATGTAAACAACTGCGCCATTCATGACTCAACCGCGTCATCTAATAACTCGGGAAAAAGTGTGCCCCTAAAACGCTGCGTTTCGTGATGGCGGTCGTCTAATTCGCAGCCTAACTAAAACTTATAAAATAACAGCTGAACAAGATTATAAGAGCACAGACACGATGTTAGAAGATTTAGAAAGTGAGTTGAATTGAAAATATTTTGATTTTAATATACACCAAACCATTAAAACGGCCATAAAGGTGTACCCCAGATGACGTCATTTGTACCATTCAAGGCGACACGCAGGAAGGCATGGGGATGACAAGGGCCTGGGCTGATCCAAAGGGGAGGAAGCGAAAGTGGCGCACTTATGACCCGAAGGACGCTTCCCTTGGAAGTTCCAGTGTACCCCTCCCTCGAATTTATCAGCGCAACGCGCTCCTCGGCCTGGGACCAGCAGTCTTCTGGGAGTCCGAACGCACGCCGCGAATTTTTCGGGCGAAAGGAACTCCTCAGACAAAAACAAATGGTGCCATTCTTAGAGATCGGAGTGTACCCCATCCAAATGTTCTGGACGAAGAGCCGCCCCTCTGGAGAAATGACACCTCCTTGCAGTGGCGTCGCCACGAAATTCTTCCAGGGGGGCAATGTTGATAGGGAGCCTCCTGCTCCCCGAAAGGGGGCCTCCACTGTGTTAGGGCCTCCTGTTGCTTTTTAGGCTCTTAGTATGGTTCCCGAATGTGAACATGATTTCATATTGATGTCTTGTTTGTTCTTGGCATGGTGCATCATTTACGCAAAACGCAATAGTAAGATTTTTTTTTTCCCTGAGAACTGAGGGTATAAACCAGCACCAGGGTATAAATAAGCAAATGTGGATAAATACGTCGGTGCCAAAACAAACCAATATCTTTATGCTTTATCGACGAGGGGAATCTTCCCGCTGGCCTCTAGATTGTAGCGAGCTGGTGGGGCTCGTGCGTAGCATATCTTAAAGATATCTCCCATTGATCAACCCACTTCTATGTCCACCAAGTTTAACTGAATATCGCTAGGTTCATCACTACTGTTAGTCATTCCCACCAGCTTGATCTCATAAACAAGCTTAAACGATCATTTCTCAGTCCTAGGACGACAATTTCGCGAAGGTGACACGAGAAGTGGATTGAATTGGTTTTCTCGTCGTCATCTTAAGGATTTATTTTTTTTTTTTTAATAACATTTGGTGCTGGCTGCAAGGCACTTGGCACAGAAGCTAAAATAATAAATCCTCTGCGAATAAATGCATGGCAAGAACAAGCATTGAACAACAATGCATCAATGGCAATGCAACAATGTGACAATGACAATGCATAAATAATGCAAAACCTTCGAATTCCACGCCGTCACGCCCATGGTTATCGCTGTGCTGTACCGTTTTGTAAATTATGTCGTTGAGAAGGTATTGAAGCTGGGAAGCTCTAATCATGCAGGCTGTAATCACAGAAGACAACTTTGTAGGAAGAAAATACATTTTAAAACATTATTCCTCCCATTTCATATGGGGCATCGGTGTTGTTTTGTATGCCTGTGAGGGGGAATTTGCCCCCGCAATGTTGGCTTTGCTCCATGGGCGTAAGTTTCTGAAAATTATTGGGGGACCAGTGACGCACCTATATTTGCGTTAAGGGGAGGGGGGCAAACGTATTTGGAGGGGGTCCAACTACTGAATAGAGTCTTCCGATTTCGACCACTATTTTGTCAAAGGGGACCTTTTTAAGTAAAATAATTAGTGATTAACTGAATTATCCTGTGGAGGGGCCTAATCTACCACTATCGTTTCTGATTCGTCGGATTTCAACCCTAGCTCCCCCACCCTGTTCGAATGTATTCTTTTGGTATCCCTTGATAAGTCACCTCGCACTGCTGAAATTATACCTACACAAATCACTTTAAAATGTAAAATTTCCCAATTTCAGACATTCCAGTTCATAGTGCCCGGTCGCCACGATGCCAACGTTAGTGCACGTGCACACCCATCTTGCCCATTCGGCGCATTCGCCACACTTCGTGCGATGCTACGGATTCTGCTGGGCCTCCTACGCTTTGCTATTTCTTTGGACCCGTTTCGTATTTCTTCGTCTACGGATGTGTCTTAGGGCTCCAATCCATTTTTGTTAGAAGGCCAACGCATTTTCGAAACCCCTGCTCGTTTTCAGGCCCTTGTGCGGTCGTAGGCCCCTGTATGCCTTGAGAGCATCCGGCGTATTTTTTTTTCTTCTTTTTTAGAGTTCCCGGTATATATAGTTATGGCTACAACGCATGTTGTCGGGCCCTGTCGCTTTTTGCGAGACTGCGCTTTGGAGGGCCAGTCGCATTTTCGGTCCCCGTTGTGCTCTTAGGGTCCCGCTGTGATGTTTGGGGCTTCTGACGCACATTTGTGGGGCCCCAGTACGATTTTGGGGCTTCGATGCGATTTTGCTGGGTCCTAGCGCGACTTATCGCGCACAGGCGCGTGGTTCCGGGACCCAGCGCCAGTTATTTGGGCTCAACGCGATTTTGTGGATCTCTTCTGAATTTTCTTTAAATTCCGAATCCCGGCCTGGTTTTTCGAGTCCCTGGCGCCATGTTTTTGTATCTCACCTCGATTTTCTTCGAGCTCCGGTATGTTTTTGATGCCGTACGCGATTTTTCAAGGCATCTGATGACATGTTCGGTGCTCCCGAACCATTGTCCTCACCCGGACTTTTTTTTAATCCCTCCTTATTTTGGAGGGCTCCGGCTTTATTTTTTGGATACCGATGCGACTTTGGGGGTCACACGGTGCCAATGTGGGGCCCTAGACCCCAATTGTTGGCAGCCCCGACGTTAATTTTTAATGCCCAGACCAAATTTGTGGTACTACCGATGGGAATTGTGGGTCCGAGCGCGAAATTTGGTGGGACCGGTTCGAGTTTGCGGGGCGCGTTGTACTTAGCTGTGACCCCAACGTGATCTTGGCAGTTCCTGTTGCAGATTTTCGTGCCTCTGAGCAAATTTTCTGGGGCCCGCCGTATTTATTTGGAGCCCCTACGCGAATTCTGGTGGACGGACGCAAATTTTTGTGGTTCCAGCGCAACTTTTGGGGGCCACGGCTCGATTCTTGGGAGCATATCCCTCTTAGGAGGGAGGGGGCATTTGCCCCTTTGATGTTTCACTGCGGCCACCGAAGGACTTTTTTTTCCGCCGATGGCACCTTTCGGAGTATAAATGCCCTCCGGGTAATTTTTTTCCGGACCTGTGCTTAATTTTCCGGTGCTGGGGTCGATTCGATCGAGTCTCGGTGTGAACTTTTGGACATCGAGTACTATTTTGTATAGGTCCTTATGCGATATTTTTGGGTCCTGGTACGATTCTTCGGTCTCCAGGTGCTATTTTTTTCGGTGCCCTGACACGTTCTTTTCCAGTGCCCAACGGGTTTTTGGGGGACTTTGACCCGATTTTTTGGGGTGCAAGGTGACATTCCGGTTGATAATTGATTTTTGGGGCAGCTGCAACCTTTGGGGTCCAGACGCGACCTTTTTGGTCCCCAGTGATATTTCCAAGGGCTGCGACGCGACTTTTTTTTTAGTCCAATGTAATCTTTTGTGTCCCGACGTCATTTGCTTGGATCCCAAGCGCGAGGTTTAGCGACCTCGACACTTTGTGGGTGTCCAATACGTTTTGGATGCTTTTGGTGTCATTGTTGGGGCCCCAGAGTGATTATCCATGTCCGGATTGTTTTTCGTTGCCCCGGCTTCATTTGTGTCCCAATGATACTGTTGGGAACGGTACGACCTATTGTGCCCCTAGCGTGATTTTCATGGTACGGGCGTAAATTTTTGGTACCCCTAGGCTCAGCGTGATTTTCAGGGGCCCCGGCCGGACCTTTTGGGCCCATATCGTGATTTTCAAGTACCCCGGCACGATTCCTGCCATTTCAGGGGCTTCTTGCAAATTATAGACCTCCTCTCGCGTCTTAGGGGTCTTGTCTCATTTCCTGGAGCCTCTTTACCAGTTTTGGACGTCTTCTCGCGCGTCCTATCCTCCTCCATATTCAATGGTCCTCTCCCGTTTTGGAGGGCCTCCTCCCACATCCTGGGGCCCCTTTAACATGGCATGGGGCTTCCTCTCATGTTCCAGGGGCATCCTTTGCCAAACTAGGGGCCTCCTGCCACGCCTCGTGGGCCTCCTCCTTTGTCCTCGCGAAGCTTACCCGTCTTGAGGGGATCTTCAATTTTGGAAACCTCGCCTCCTTCCATACTTGCTACCTACCACTCCCATCTTAAGGGCCTTCTCTCACTTCCTGGGAATTCCTTCCGGTCGTCGGGGCCTCATTCGGCCCTGGAGACCTCCTACTCCATCTCGAGGGGCTTCTCTCAAGTCCGGCAGGGGCCTCCTTTTCTCTTCCAGAGGCTTTCTTTTTCAAATTAGGGGCCTCCTCTCACGTCTTCGGGGCCTCCTGTTCTGCGTTTTGATTCTATCTTTGCCCATTTTAAGGGTGGCCTCTTATCTCCTGGTGGACTCCTGTTCCCTTTCAGGTGCCTCCTCTTCCAAATTACAAGCAACCTTTCCTATCTCAGTTACCTTGTCATTTCCTGGGGACCTCCTTACCAGTTTTGAAGCATTTTTTCTCGCCTGGTTGCCATCCCTCTTATCTAATTGCCCTTCTCTCCTATTTTAGGGGCTTCCTCGTTCATCATAGGGTCTTATTTCCAATCTTATATCGTCCTCGTCCAAATTAGGTGCTTCCACTTTTCTGGATCATCCTTCCACTTCCACATTTCTGGATCATCCTTTTCTATCTTGGTGGAACCTTACCCATTTTGGGGACTGCTTTTGCGTCTCCGAAACCTCATCTCATATCCACTGGCTTTCTCTTCCGTCTTTGGGCCTCCTCTCGTTTTCTGAGGCCTCCCTTCCCGTATTGGGCCTCCTTTGCAATCATGGGGCCTACTGTGCAATCCTGAGGGTCTCCTTTGCAATCCTGAGGCCTCCTTTGCAATCCTAGGGCCTCCTTTGCAATCCTGTGGGCCTCCTTCGCAATCCTGAGGGCTTCCTTTGCAATCCTGAGGGCCTCCTTTGCAATCCTGGGAGCCTCCTTCGCAAACCTGAGGGCCTCCTTTGCAATCCTGGGGGCCTCCTTTGCAATCCTGAAGGCCTCCTTTGCAATCCTGGAGTCATCCTTTGTAATCCTGGGGGACTCCTTTGCAATCCTGGGGCCTCCTTTGCAATCCTGGGGCCTCCTTTGCAATTTTGGGGTCTCCTTTGCAATCCTGGGGCCTCCTTTGAAATCATGGAGGCCTCCTTTGCAATCCTGAGGCCTCCTTTGCAATCCTGGAGCCTCCTTTGCAATCATGTGGGCCTCCTTCGCAATCCTGAGGGCCTCCTTTGCAATCCTGGGGGCCCCCTTTGCAATCCTGGGAGCCTCCTTCGCAAACCTGAAGGCCTCCTTTGCAATCCTGGGGCCTCCTTTGTAACCCTAGAGACCTCCTTTGCAATCCTGGGGGCCTCCTTTGCATTCCTGGGGGCCTCCTTTGCAATCCTGGAGTCATCCTTTGCAATCCTGGGGGGCCTCCTGTGCAATCATGGGGCCTCCTTTGCAATCCTGGGGCGTCCTTTGCAATCCTGGGGGCCTCATTTTCAATCCTGGGGGCCTCCTTTGTAATCCTGGAGGCCTCCTTTGCAATACTGGGGGCCTCCTTTGCAATCATGGGGCCTCCTTTGCAATCCTGGGAGCCTCCTTTGTAATCCTGGAGGACTCCTTTGCAATCCTGGGGGCCTCCTTTGCATTCCTGGGGGCCTCCTTTGCAAACCTGGAGTCCTCCTTTGCAATCCTGGGGGCCTACTTTAAAATCCTGGGGGCCTTCTTTGCAATACTGGGGGCCTCCTTTGCAATCCTGGGGGGCCTCCTTTGTAATCCTGGAGGCCTCCTTTGCAAGCCTGGGGGCTTCCTTTGCATTCCTGGGGGCCTCCGTGCCAATTGTTGGCACTCTCTTGATTTCTGGGGCCTCCTATCCTCTCCTAGGTGACTCCTTCTTCAAATTAAGGGCCTCCTCTCACATCTTGGAGGCCTCCTCTCATGTCTGGTCGGCCTCCATGCTCACTTTTTCCCTGTGCATTTCCGAATAGGGGTCTCCTCAAATTTCAGGGGGGCGTCGCCCCCCAGTCTCACGGCAGGGGGGGCGACTTCCCCCTCTGCCCCCCCCGGTGGCGACGCCCTTGCCTCCTTGGCAAAATCATAAATCTGTCAGTGGCATGGTGTAGGGGGAGGGGGCTTGTACCCTCCATGGAACTTCCGCTAAATCCTCTGCGGATTGGTGGGTACACCGAAATCTGTACTCTCCCATTCAGTTGTGTAAACCACTCCACCGGAAAATATCAGCCACATATCTAGAGAGCAAGGAGAGTGGGGCGAAACCAGAATCGCCCATTCTTATCTTTGAGGGTAAAACTGCCCCCTCAATGCTTGCTTCCCCCCACCCGCAATAATTTCAACTTCTAACATGAGAGCCATGGAATGTTACCCCCCTATTCATTTTAGTCTGTTTATTCCTTCATGTACTTTGCCCCCTCCGATCATTTTAAGAAATCAACATCGGTGGGCCGACCCCTTCGGCGAAATGGGCTCCCTCTCACAGATGCCCTCACTTTGCATCACAACTTCGGAACGGAGCGTAATAAATCAACAAGGAAAGAACGGTAAGGTTACTTGATCAATTATGTATCCTGAAAGGCAGATGCAATCCTCCTGGGGTGGCTGAATCAATTGGAAAAAAGCCAATACGAAATGCGTACCCCGAGCTCCCATAGGCGCACGGCCTAAAACTGGCCTCGTTTCCGTGTTTTTACTTACCCTCCGCTAGGTGGCAGGTTGGTGCCGCTGATACGCGCAGATGAAAGGCGCCGACGCAGAGTTTCCAATCCAGGCGCTCGGTGACTGGACAAATGTCCGTAAAGCAAATGTACGTATGGCAGATGTGCGTACGCAAATGTACGTAAGCAATTGTACGTATGCGCAGATGTACGTATGGCAATTGTACGTAAGCGCAGATGTACGTATGGCTAATGTACGTAAGCGCATATGCACGTATGGTAAATGTACGTATGCGCAAAAGTACATATGCGAAAATGTACGTAAGCGCAAATGTACGTAAGCGCAAAAGTACGTATGCGCCAAAGTACGTATGCACACGTAAAACGCAAAAGTACGTAAGCGCAAATGTACGTATGCGCATAAATTCGTATGCGCAAAAGTACGTATGCGAAAATGTACTTAAGCGCAAATGTACGTGAGCGAAAAAGTACGTATGCGCAAAAGCACGTATGCGCAAATGTACGTATGGTAATTGTACGTAAGTGCAGATGTACGTATGCCAAATTTACTTAAGCGCAAATTTACGGATGGCAAATGTACGTCAGAACAAATGTACGTATGGCATATGCACCTAACCAAATGTGCTTAAACGCAAAAGCCCGTATGCCTAAATGTACGTACATTGGCTCATACGTACATTTGCTCTTGCATTCTTTTACGTTTACGTACTGTTGCGCTTAGGTACATTTGCGCTTAGGTACTTTTGCGCCTACGTACATTTGCGCTTACGTACTTTTGCTCTTACGTACCTTTGCGCTTACGTACATTTGTGCTTGCGTACTCTTGCGCTTACGTACATTTGCGCTTACGTACACTTGCGCATACCTATATTTACACTTACATACATTTGTGCTTACGTACATTTGTGCATACATACATTTGCGCGTGCATGCATTTGCGCTTACGTACATTTAATCATACGTACTTTTGTGCTTACGTACATTTTCGCATACGTACTTTTTCGCCTGCGTACATTTGCGCATACGTACATTTGCGCTTACGTACATTTGCAGATACGTACATTTGCGCTTACGTACATTTACGCATACGTACATTTGCGCATACGTACATTTGCCATACGTACATTTGCGGTTACGTACATTAGTCATACGACACCTGCGCTTACGTACAATTGCCATACGTACATCTGCGCTTACGTACATTTGCTTACGTACATTTGTCCGGTTACCGCAAACGTACGTATGGCACATGTACCTAACCAAATGTGCGTAAACCGAAAGGTACGCATGCGTAAATGGACGTACATTTGCGCATACATAGCACATACGTACTTTTGCGCGTACGTACTTTTGCGCATACGTACATTTGCGCTTACGTACTTTTGCGCATACGTACATTTGCCATACGTACATTTGCGCTTACGTACATTAGTCATACGTACATCTGCGCTTACGTATAATTGCCATACGTACATCTGCGCATACGTACATTTGCTTACGTACATCTGCCATACGTACATTTGTCCACACGTACATTTGTCCTAGGGTCTGTTCCCGTGGCTCCACCAGAAGGAACTCAGTGGAGGTTAGTTGAGGCTAGTTGAGACTTGCCCACGGGAACGACCGGTGGAGCTTGGTGGATAAATCAGCTGACAGCGGTGTGAATTCCGCGACAAAAAGGAAGCATTTGGCGCTGTATCATAAATTGTCCAAATTGCCTTTCAAATGTTTGTCCAGATGATCGCACAATGTACATATTATGCCTTGTTTTACAAAGTCCCAAATTTGTCTTTATTTTTGGCTATGTATGTGTCCTCGGAGACTGCGGGGAGCACACATGTCCTTTTCGCCTATGGGATGAACCAGGCAATCTCTCTTTCCTCTCGGTTGAGCATCGTCTCCCCCTGTTTTGCGGTTTGGCCTGCCTTCTTAACGTACAGCATATAATCTCGTGTCTGGACCCGCCGGGCTCCCTCGGCCCCGAGGCGCTTCTCTACCCGATGCTGACTTTTCCTCATCTCAACTTGCTCGACCTCGTCGATCGGGCTAGAGTAGGATTTTAGTCGGCGCCAGGAGAACGGCGGTACTTCTGGGCACGGGAACTGCGGCGGATCCGGCCGGTAAAGTAACATCTTCCCTTAGGCCGAATGACAGATTAAAGGCCTAAAAAAAGATGTTTTGTGGTCTGCATCTGTTACTTCAATTATTGTTCATAGTTGAAGTAGTAATTTCATATTTCCTTTGCGAAGGATGATCCTGGTATTTAGTTGATGCAAAGATGAGATTCATATGATGGAGGACGTTGTTTATGCGCAAATATATTGCGCAAGTGCGCCGTGATTGAGCTCAACTGAAAAATCACAATGGACTAGTTGCAGGTTGTGAGATATATACACCAAATGAAAGAGGGAGTTCTAATTCGGACAATAATGGGTGTATCACCATTCATCAAACAACCGTTTTCTCTAAATTTACAAAGAAAAGGTTTTGCAACCGTAGGTACTCCCTGGCCGATGACGTCACAGTTTGGGAATGCCGCCATTACGGTCCGTTGCGGCGTTGGTTTAGTGCGGCGTCGCGGGGACGCTGGTTGGTAATGTTCCATGAGCGGTGGATTTATTGGCGACATATGGGTTTCTTGAGTCGGTATACATGCACACCAGTATTCTTGTTAGTTTAAAGGGTAAAATATCAGTGCAATGCTGAAAACCTACGGGTGTATGCATAGGTAATCGGCGTGCGCCATTGTTCGTATTCGTGTGATATCTGAGTGCATTTGTATCCTTCAACCAGTTTGATTTATGACCGATATTTGGTTGAGTTAAATAAGGCTAGAAATGATACATACAACATGATAGGTTTTGTAACCAATCTTATTTGTGCCTGTAACAACCCTGCTTAGGTATTATATTATGTCCTGTACATTCTAGTGTTTGGGTACAATCTCTAGCAACATGTGAAGTGTCTGCTAAATGAATACCTGCCAAACTGGTTAGCCTGATTAGAAACTATGCTGCATTTTTGTCATAAGCAACCTCAAAATAAACTGGATAGGGTATTGGTGGAGCAGGTGTCATATAAACTGCCACATCAGATGAAAAATGTGCCACTCATCCACCCTGGTCCAAAACCAACTTTTGGGCACTGCCTAAGAGGATGGGGTGATTGCCACTTTTGGCTGATAAAATCCAGCAAAAAAAATGACAAAACAGAGTGCTATGTAATGCTGAAGCCAACCCCCTCCACCCTATGTAATGTTAGAACACACTGACCACCCCCCCCCCAAACTAGGTACCAGTGTTACATAATATATGGGCAGCCTCTTAGCATAGATGCAGGAAGGGGGGGGGTGGAGGTGCATGCACCCCTCTGACTTTGGGGTGTTTAAACATTAAACCTATGACATTGACTGGAAGGGATTGGAAAAAAGAGTGGCATACCCCTACTCCCCCCACCGTTTAAGATAGTTCCTACACTCTGGCTGGTTCGATGGAGTTTTTATTTACCGATCATAATTTATTCCGATGTGGCAACTTGTGTGCTGCCTGCTCATACAATACCCCTACCCATTTTTACCTGTTTTCTACATGAATATTAATATCCTTTTGAAACTGAAACAGTTCCCCATGATGCATTGTGCCTATGCTGTGTACGAATTTGTGCGCCATAAAGTCATAAAGTCATAAGGTATTAAGGCTTAATAAGAGCCACAGGGGCCCATCTGGGTTAAGCCTGTCTAGAAAAGGTACTAGAAATGTACATACTCTCACCCCAATCAATCCCTTATCCCAAGTTCCTAGGAAGCTATATATCCCAGCCTATCTAGCACCACTCACTTGCTACCGCATAACACCCTCAACAATCACAAGCTCCTCCCATCATACCCATCGTGCCACCATAGACAATCTCATCAGCATCACATCCCGAAGGAAGGTGCCGAATCCACTGCTAGGCACACCTCACACAAATTCATAAAGCGTTCAGACATAATAAGAGACTCACTTGCTATTGAATAATACACTCAACAATTACAAACTCCTCCCATCATACCCATTGTGCTACCATAGACAATCTCATCAGTATCACATCCCGAAGGAAGGTGCTGAATCCACTGCTAGGTACACCCTATATAAAGTTATAAAGCGTTTAAACTTAATAAGAGACTCACTTGCTATTGCATAACACACTCAACCATTACAAACTCCTCCCAACTCCCAACTCCTCCCTGTCGATCAACCCTCCCTGGAATACAGAAAAACAAGCCCCCTATTCTTATAATGATTGTCTATGCCGTTTTTTAAGATGTTCAGTGTGTTGCTACTGACAATGATTCCTGGCAGCTGGTTCCAGTGTTCTACTACCCTGTTGGTGAAGAAAGACTGTCTGAACCTTGTCCTGCTGTGATTAACTTTAATTTTGAATTGATGACCTCTCATTGCATCATTTCTGTTAAATTCAAACATTTCCCTGAGATATCCCTGTTCCTGACCATGAACAAATTTAAAAACCTCGATGAGATCTCCTCTCAGCCTTCTATATCTAAGTGAAAACATACGGCAATTTATAACGTACGGCAAAATACGGCAACTTTGCTCATTCCAATGCAGACAAAAATGCTCCCATGTGTTTCAGAATGTCTTAATTGACCAAAAATTGTCCACACAAAAAAAAATTGCCGAACTGCAACTAGTCCATTGGACCCTGCTCCTGGGCTAGTGGAGCTTTTGCTCCACTGGTGGAGTTTTTTTCCCATCTTTAGCAGAGGCCGAGTGCCATCCGCTAGAGATATGCTACGTTAAGGAAAGGGTTACGTTAATCCGGCTTATATGGCATCCGGTTATATCAATTAAGAAAGAGAGGAAAGATGAGACGCCGACAAGCAAGGAACGTGGCGTAAAGTCCGACACACATACATGGGTGAAACATACACAGACACAGTTGGTGGAGGACAAATCTCCACCGGATTTGCGACGGGAACGACCAGTGGAGGTTTGTGGAGGTTAGTGGAGCCACGGGAACAGACCCCTAGAATCCTTAAGAGACCTAACGACGT
The DNA here is from genome assembly GCA_034440615.1 of Ashinkailepas kermadecensis. Taxonomy (NCBI): domain Eukaryota; kingdom Metazoa; phylum Arthropoda; class Thecostraca; family Neolepadidae; genus Ashinkailepas; species Ashinkailepas kermadecensis. The sequence goes on from JAOTOM010002201.1 coordinate 75,273, forward strand.
CATCGTACGTCAGAGTAATATTCCACACGATCTGTTCCAAGTCACAACTGCGTCGGTTTTGTTGACATTGGCTGCTGGTGAAAGAGCGGTGGTTGTCCAGAACACAAATACTAATGATGAAGTTCAACATGTTTTTACTGGTCTTGGTTCAAAATTGATTGCTGCATCTTTTGCTATTTATTTAAATTTCCTAATCTCTCAGTTTTTTCTCAGTAACACTTCAAGCACATTTTCATTATTAAAAGAACCATAAATGGCGTTTTTGATACGAGTGTCTGGCGCATATGCGTTTAGGTTGGCATTACTAGGGTCTGTTCCCGTGGCTCCACCAGAAGGAACTCAGTGGAGGCTAGTTGAGGGTGGTTGAGACTGGCCCACGGGAACGACTGGTGGAGGTTGGTGGAGAAATCAGCTGACAGCGGGGTGAATTCCGCGACAAAAAGGAAGCATTTGGCGCTGTATCATAAATTGTCCAAATTGCCTTTCAGATGTTTATCCAGATGATCGCACAATGTACATAGTATACCTTGTTTTACAAAGTCCCAAATTTGTCTTTATTTCTGGATATGTATGTGTCCTCAGAGACTGCGGGGAGCACACGTCCTTTTCGCCTATGGGATGAACCAGGCAATCTCTTTCCTCTCGGTTGAGCATCGTCTCCCCCTGTTTTGCGGTTTGGCCTGCCTTCTTAACGTACAGCATGTAATCTAGTGTCTGGACCCGCCGGGCTCCCTCGGCCCAGAGGCGCTTATCTACCCGATGCTGACTTTTCCTCATCTCAACTTGCCCGACCCCGTCGATCGGACTCGAGTAGGATTTTAGTCGGCGCCAGGAGAACGGCGGTACTTCTGGGCACGGGAATTGCGGCCGATCCGGCCGGTAAAGTAACATCTTCCTTTAGGCCGAATGACAGATCAAAGGCCTAAAAAAAACATGTTTTGTGATCTGCATCTGTTACTTCGATTATTGTTCATAGTTGTAGTAATTTAATTTTAATTTCAACTGCTTATATCTTGAAAATTTGTCATTTACCAATAAAATGAAAATTAAATTCATTCAAATCATCAGAAAGCATCATACAAATATTTTTGATTGCAAATTGGTGTATGGGCTTCTATGCATTTATGTCAGCTTTTGACACTGATGATGTAGATCTGGCATGAAAATTGGTCACTGGGAAATGGTACCATCAGCTCAGGATTTCATTTCTGGAAATATGGCACCTGTAAAATGCTATTGTCCTTTGTGAAGCCAGAAGAGCAAGGCTCTCATTTAGCATACAGCTGGAGGTGCATCACCAGGTACCAGGTAGTACAAAAGAAGGTACACCAACTCCTGGAGGAAAAGGTACATCTGGTGACACAATCCTGGGGAGAAAAATAAGAAAAAGGCATGGAATGGACTTGAAGCTTGCCTAGCATTGGCATCTACTGTTTCTTCAGGAACTGAATACCAGCAAGATATTCACTGCTTAAAATCACATCAATCAGCAGATGCATCAGAACCTGTGGACTCCTTTTGTGACAATGATGAGGCATCCCAGCAGCCAGACAGTGCAGGCAATTATCACAACACACCTATTGTGGTTAATTATAAGGGTGTTATAGGGTGACACTTCACAGGGAAAATATTGTCACTGATTTCAATAGTGATGGTCTGAATTCAGCTCGAAAAAAACTTGCTGAGCAGAGGGTGCACTCAAGCATTCTGGAATTCCACCTCCATAGTTCAAAGCTAAATGGCAAAGCTAAATGGCAAAGCTAAATGGCAAAGCTAAATATTTGGTCTCATTGGAAAGGGGGCAATTAATTATTGGGACCCAGTGCATACGAAGTGACACCCCCAGATTCTGAGTAGATCCTTTCCAGTCATTGCCAGTACTATTGTACCTTAAGGTATCCACAAGACAAGTTTTACACATCTTACCACCATGAAGCAAACAATGTGGTTAGGCTTTGCTAGGTTAGGCTAGGCTTTTCTGTTAAGCTTGGAAGATTTTCACAATTTCTGTTAAAATTTTCACAATACAAATAATTCAGTTTCTTCCAAATTGAATTAGGCTAGGTTTGGTTAGGCTTTTTAATTATAATTGTTGGAAAAAAGTGGTGGGAAGATTTTCCATTTGTAACAAAAATTTTCTTCTAGCATTTTACAACCTCGAACAGGTTCCAACTTCTAGGCTAGGTTGTAACATTTTTTATCTTTTCATCATGTTTTGCTACATAGCCAAACTGCAAGCCCCTAGTCAAGCCCCTACCAAACTGCATGTCATAGTCATAAGATGTTTAGACTTAATAAGAGCCACAAGGGCCTGTCAGGTTAAGTCTGTAATGGGAAGATACAATAAGTCTGGACAAAAAGACACTCATCACCCTAGCCGACATCACATCACAGATTCCAAAGAAACCATCCACCAACATCCTACACAGCCATCTATGCTTACCTATCCACCAATGTCCCAAACAGCCATCCAACGTTTCCTTGCCTATCAAGCCCTATTAACTTGATCCTGTATAGTACAAATGTGGATCAGGTGCCCTACCAATAATTTTCAAACTCCACCCATGCCTGCTTAAAGGGGCCTGTATCATGCACACCTACTTGCCAAAAATCTCACCTCACCCACCAATAATTATAATGCAAAAAAAAATTGTCCACCCTATTTTTAAACACATTCAATGAGGGATGGCCTGCAACATCAGCAGGCAGCCTATTCAATTGATCAACAACCCTTTGACTGAAGACCTGTTGTCACTTAACTGTCCTACACATTGATTTGTCTAACCTGAATTGATGACCCCTATAGTCTAAATGGAGGGGCATCATTCATATTGACCTGATCTAACTCTTTAATAATTTATACATTTCAGTCATATCACCCCTTAATCTCCTATGCTTGAGTGAGTACATATCTAATGCCATGAGTCTTTCCACATATTATAAGTTACATAGTCCACTGATGATTCTATTGGCTTTCCACTGCACACAGGTGCAACTCAGGTCAAACTTGTCTTTTTGGCATTATTTTTCCTGCCAACTGAAAAGTATGTATTTGCAGAGGAAATTAGTGGTCACATGTTAACCACATTCATAAACATTGCATTGTAACAAAGAAATTCATGAATTCTACATTACCTGAAAGTGCAAATTTACCTAATTTCCATGACTAAATGTTAGATACCTGAATTCAGAACGCCAGGTGTTGCCGTTCCTAGGTTCCTCCCCTTATTTTACTTCCTCGGACGCCCATGTCGAAAACTGCACGTATATATTAACCGCGTAACCATCCATCATCCACGCATCTTCACTCATCGTCAATGTTTCCAAACGCATCATCCAAAATCGGAACAAAGGCAGGAAGCAGCTGACTTTCATCTGCATCAGTAGTCGGTTTTACAGCGGAAATTTGCTCTCCCGTCTAGTCGCTTTTCATCCTTCCAAGTCATTCCTTGCTTCACCTAAACATTCCAGACATGAACTAAAAAAGTACATCGAAGAACATTTATTATTAACAAGAATTGGTTTCACTCAATTTTCTCAGCTTTTTCATTGACAAAGCTTGTTTCTTAGTGGTGAGAATAAAACGATTTCAGACTGATTGTTTTAGTATAATTTTCCTTAAACCATTTTATATTCCTAAACCTATATCCCAGTACGCGGCAGCCAGCAAATCAGTCCGTGCACGAGCGTCCTACTCGTGGGGTGTGTTGTTAATATTTATTAGTTGTGCGGCGTGAGCATGTCGGCAGTATCAGGTATGGATTTATAACTTCGTTGACATGGATTAAGTGTACTTTTGTTATCATTTTCTGTATCGTTGCTCAGGAAATTGGCTTATAACCGCATCCTTCGCTAATTTAACCACAGCGCCAATTTGTCATCTGGCAGTCATCCGTCGGCTGCCAGATACCGTAGAGCAGAGTGCAGTCTCGACGTAAATTAGAAAGCGTATTGAAATTTGCTGATATTCGTAAGTTTAATTCTACTTATTTCAGCAGCGTCAATAGTAAAACATATTTTGTTATTCAAACTCATGCGATAATTATATTTGGTGGTTGCTTTTAATTTATGCAGATCACTATGCCGGGTCTTCTCCCTCTATCTTGTTCCTGAGACCACGTGACCTGGGAGCAAAGTTCCGCTGTAAAACCAACTAGTCATATTCCCAGGTTCTAGATACTGATTAAGCTGAACCATAAAGTTACAAATTCTACCAAAAAAAACCAAGCGGGGCCGACCCAACACTTCATCTGCGGATTAAGCACCGCGCCCACGATTGCACCACAAACGTCTCATCTCTCTCACGTTTGTCGACGGCAAGCGCAAAATTGTGTTCGGTGTGACGTCATAGTTCCGTTTACAGCGACTACACCGTATACATGCTTGCCGAACAGGGCTCCTGCTTCCGGGCTGGTGGAGCTTTTGCTCCACTGGTGGAGGTTGGTGGAGGAAAAATCTCCACCGGATTTGCGACGGGAACGACCAGTGGAGGTTTGTGGAGGTTAGTGGAGCCACGGGAACAGACCCCTACTGTTCTTACGGCGTTTGCTGTACTGTGGGTCGTTTGTAACTTTTGTACGTGTACCAATAAGCATACAGTTTTCATATGCTTGTTATTCTCATGTAGATCATTTATTCGTTATTTATTGATCTTATAGATTCCTCCTTGTTTTGTACAACAGTGCAATCACCACCACAAAACCAGCAAATGCCGTTATTTCACGTTCCCTAAGGATGTAAAGACGAACAGAAATTAGCTAAAGGTTATCAGGTAAGTGACCTATTGCAGAAAAACCAAGTGGTACAATTTGTACCAGTTATTCTGCAAGTGCTAGGTAAGCCTAGGTAGGTAAGCCTCAAGAAGTTCAGTACATGCATTTTTTTCTTAAAAATTTTGCTCTGGCTTCTATATAAATACCAGGGTGCTGAGTGGAGAGATCCTTCCTTAACATCCCATGCATCTTCAGTACTAGCTTCATCCATGCCATGCTAGCAGTTTTGGTGTGCTTGGCTTTCAAATTCCTGAAGTTTGGTGCAAATTGAGATAATCTTTACCTTTTGGCCGACACATACTGCCAAGGTTAGTGATTTGTAAAGAGGTGTACAGTGGGGAATAGTGACGTCACAGGAGTCAGGGAAGTGACGTCACAGGAGTCGGGTGTCTGTAAAGATTACCACCTAACCTAGACTAAGATAATGTAGCATAATATACAAAATGTATCAGCATAATATAATCTAACATAACCTAACCTAACCTAACTGGAAAAACAATCCTCCGAAGCCAATTTTTCGCCCATGACATGAAATATATGCGACATTGTACAGGCAACTCTTTACAAATCACTAACCTTGGCAATATGTGTCAGCCGAAAGGTAAAGATTACCCAAATTAACACCTAACACAGCTTTTTCTTAATTATATAATATAATTATATAATAATATAATCTAACCTAACCTAACCTAACCTAACCAGAGAAAACCAGAATTTATCTGAATTATCCAAACAAATTTTTCGGCCATGACGTCATCAAATATATTTAAATAAAATAATACAGCATCGCAAGGAATGTTGACGCCACGCTTATCGACGGCGGCTGGCGCGGCGTGTTGCGAGTATATGCATTCTCGGAGATAATGTCGAATTAAGGCAGAAACATAAGGTTTTCGATGTCAAAGAGTATCAAATCGAGTGCCTGAAGTGTTGAATGTCTTCTTTATCACGTCTGTGACACACCAGGTACGGATAATTATACGCGATGTGCTATGTTTGCAGAGTGAAGATTATGGTCTTGTATTTGTTTGCCAACTGAAAAGTAATCATTTGCGGAGAAAATGAGTGGTCACATCATGATTTTTACGTTAAGATACCCCATATTAAAAAAAATTCCAAAAAATCGCATTTTACCTAGTTCTGTAAATTTACCATATAATCTAACCTAACCTAACCTAACCGGAAAACCAGAATCGTCCGAAACAAATTTTTCCGCCATGACGTCATCAAATATATTGAAAATAGAATAATACAGCATCGCAAGAAATTTCCTGCCCTTATCGACTGTTGCTGGCGCGACGTGTTGCGAGTATTCATTCTCGGAGATAATGTCGAATTAAGGCAGAAACAAGGTTTTCGATGACAAAGAGTATTAAATCGAGTGCATGAAGTGTTGAATGTCTTCTTTATCACGTCTGTGACACACCAGGTATGGATAATTATATGCGATGTGCTATGTTTGCAGAGTGAAGATTATGGTCGTGTATTTGTTTGCCAACTGAAAAATAATTATTTGCGGAGAAAATGAGTGGTTGCATCATGATTTTTACATTAAAATACCCTGTATTAAAAAAAATCCCAAAAATTGCATTTTACCTAGATCTGGAATAATACCCAAACAACAAAGTAATCATGAAGGGACCACTCATACTGCTCAGTCATGAATTGAAAAATTATATATGAATAGATAACATTGTTAGTGCTGCTGTGGAACTTTGGTTAATTTGTCTTAAAAGGTGTTTTTTTTGGGGGGGGGAGAATACAATGTTTATGAAAGTGACTAAGATGATGGGACCACATATTTTCTGTGCAAATGCTTATTTTCAGGTTGTGAGCAAAATAATGTCAAAAATGGACTGCAGTTAGGTAACAGCTTAAAAATAAATGTTAAAAAAAAAAAAAAAAAAATGCAACAACCTGACCAAACCTAGCCTAACATACCTTTGCAGAAAAAAGATTGGTATTTTTGTCTTAAAGGGTGTTTTTGGAATTTTAGGATTTTTTCCCGGAATATTATGTTTATTAACGTGATTCGGAAGATGCGATCATTCGTTTTCTCTGTAAATGCTTATGTCTCGGTTAATCTTAGCGATAATATCTATAATGTGCCATATATGCCAAACTGCTGTTGTTTGTTGCATAATTTATCCATCCCTCACCTGGCACTTCTCAGACGTGATTAAAGGGACATTCAACACTTCATACAGTTGATTCGACACTTTTTCACGTCGAAAATGCTTCATTTCTGCCTCTTTGCCACATAGATGCCACACCACTACTATTCCACGAGAACACCGAAAAAAGTCAGCAGAGCACGGCTTGCGGCCATGATGTACGGATGACGTCACGATAAATATTATGCTTGTGTTTTTAAATTATAATATATGAGTTTATATTAGTTTAGATAAGAGTAGATTGTATTATGTTATGTTAGGTTAGGTTCGGTTATATTTTCCTATTTAATTATGAATTATACTATTTGTTGGAAGTCGTGAGGCAAGACGAGACAGAGCAGAAGCCGGCTGTTAGCCGTACTGTGTGTTTAGTTTTTTTCGGCATTCCAGTTTAATAGTTGAACAAGGAATTTGAATCGCTTCAGAAGCAGAGTCTAGTAGACAGCAGCGGCTCAGGCCGTGGGCTTGCACCAGGGCACGGGACTCTGTCAAGCACTTGTCTTCCGGGAAGTACCCTCCTGCAGGTACCGTGTCCAAGTCGCTTGCCTGAAAATGCCCAGAAGATCGAGTCTCCTGTTTCCTCAAGTGTTGCAGCAACGGAAGAAGAAGTCTCCAGTTCGACGCTTCGGCCCAATCAGAGCTCTAGGGACTCCACTTCACTACCCTAGAAACCAGTCATCTCTTGCCTGAGGAGTCGGAGGAGGACAAAGACTGCGGCCCAGTGAAAACGGCTGTTTGTAGTGATGTTGGTGCTTCACCACGTAGTGTTGTCGATTTTCGCTGCTGTGCGGACAGGGTCTGGTGCGCTTCGTTGTTTAGTGTGTTCGTGCCCAGCGTTGTGACTGTTTGGGGCTTTGGGTGGGCTTTGGTCATGCGTGGGTGGTCTCTGTGTTTGACGATCTCCAGCGTTGTTTCTGGAGTCAGAAACTGCGGCGTTAGGCCAGCAGCCGTCCGCAGCGCACCACAAGAGGACGAACTTCACCTAGGTACACATTCATCGTACCAACCACCTACGCCACTCCCGGATAAAAATAATTTACTTCACCACGCGGCTGCCAGTGGAGAAAGCTCGGGTAGTTGCATTACTTCTGGCACCCACGGTACGGACACCAACGGCGATGGCACTGAACGATATCGTACAAATCGCACGTCTAATCTAAGTAAGTTGCCTCTAGACTCAGATATATTGGGATTGCTTGACAAAGGCCCCAATTTTGCGTTAGCTCAAAAAGTAGATCGTAGCTGCTTGGAAAAGGCAGAATCAGGCGTAGAAAGGGCGATCTATGGTTTGCGGTGGAGGAATGTGAGGGAGACAAAACAGCAAACTGTACCTCAGGTACCGCGGGCAGGCTTATCACAAAGCACCTCTAGCACAGGTCATTCAATGCTTCGCCCCATGTTTCCCGACACTCCTGCATACCAACCACCGAGAGCCACAACTCAATTAGAATCTGAGTTGAAAGATTTAAAAACAAAAGTTCTAAAAGCATATAAATATCACAACAAAGCATCGAACAAAAGGTCGGACAATTATGTGAAACAGAGGGAAGTACTTCGGGAAATGAAAAACAACGATAATGTAATAGTAAAGCCGTCAGATAAATGCAAAGGATTCGTCGTGCTAAACAAAACGGATTACATTGAAAAGGCCAGTAAAATAACGGACGATTATCAGAGCATTTCTTCCCAACCAAACCCTACCAAACGTCTCGAAATTGAAACATGTACTATTATCAAGGAAACTTTATCAGGGAAGTTACATAAAGACAGTGTTATCTCTCCTTCCTCATTCCAGCCGCACAGCGGAATTATACGGGCTCCCCAAAAACCACAAACTAGAGGTTCCACTGCGCCCTATAGTGTCGGCGAGTGGTGACCCCTAGACAAGTTATCTTGGTTCTTGAGCAAGATTCTGGTCCAGATACTAGCGTTGGTTCCCGCCCATCTGACAAACACGGAGTCGTACCTACAGAGGGTGAAAGAAACGTTCCCTATCAAACTTCCGGAAGGCAGTATTGTTTTCACCATGGACGTGAAAAATCTATATGGCAGCATTCCGATAAAGGAGGGAATAGATGCTGTGATTCGTCTAATCGAGGACAATCTGGATGACATTTGTCTTTTCGGGATTGGGGTACAGGACTGTGTGAAATTACTAACACATATTTTCAGCAATAACCTCATACGTTTCGGTAACTCCATGTACAAGCAAACAAAAGGAGTGGCTATGGGTAACCGATGTGCACCTCCTTTAGCGATTGCTTTTATGCACCGCCTTGAGTCGATCTTCTTAGCTTCGTATGATTTGAAACCAGCTCTCTACATGAGGTATATAGACGATATTTTTGGTGTTTGGACACATGGCTTGGCCTCTCTGCTCGACTTCTTTGCAGAAATTAACCAACAACACTCCAGCATCAAGTTCACCTTAGAACACACTGGTCATAGCAGTTCGATTCCTTTCCTTGATACGTTGTTTGTAGTTCAGGCTGATGGGAGCTACACCACCGAACTGTACTTTAAACCTATGGCAGCCCCCATCATCTTGCACTATGATTCGGCCCACCCGATGGCTACTAAAAAGGCCGTTTTAACATCCCAAATGAGGAGAGCAGCACGAGTCTCCTCCGATACTATTTCATGCGAGCGGAGCCTTGCGAAGATGACAACTCTTTTCCTGGAAAACGGATACCCAGCACATCGGGTAGACTCCGCCGCTCGTGCTGTTCACCCTCACAACAGGAGTAGGATAAGTGGGCTACGTCGGCATCGAGCGGGTAGTAATCCCAACTATGTTTACATGAGACTTCCATTTGTCGATGACCAACTATGTCGACAGGTAAACACAGCCATCCGTTCGTCTCATCTAAACCATGTTAGGGTAGCCTGGACTAGCGGACCTACGCTGAAATCTTACCTGGTCCGCTCAGCCCTGGAAATTCCGCCATGCCCTGCTGGTAGAAGAACGTGCCACACCTGTATCAACGGGCTCAAAGGTAGATGCACGCGGAAAAACGTAGTTTATAAAATAACGTGCAACAGCTGTCTTGGAATATTTTATGTCGGTGAAACCAAACTTAGTATCAGGGATAGGTACAATGAGCACTTGGGAGATGCCAGACTTCGAAGAGCATACACACCTTTAGGCGAACACATGATCGACAAACATTCTAACATGGAACACAGCGACACTAACACAAACTTCAAAGTAGAAATTCTAGCAACAGCCAGGGACAACGCTGATCTAAAGGTCCTCGAATCTCTACACATACGTAATCTACGGCCGCAACTAAACACGCAAACGACGTCTTGGTATATCACTTAAATTACATAAACATAAATTATATTTGCTGTATTACGCGTTATATTGGATCTATGTCTATATATGTGCGTGAGTGTATGTATCGATATGTATGTGGACCATCGGCTCGGGTTTCCTCAGAGGATTCTATCTTGACATAGTTTGTTTCTGGTTTGGAGTTTCTTTAAGTGTCTGCACCACTGAGGAGGCTTTTCTGCATTCCACGTGTCTTTTGCACGCTTTTTTTCTCGCGTGCTTTTTTTTCAATTGCTAAACTTGACATTTTTATATCACTCCTGACGATGGCCCCTGGCCGAAACGTTGAGTAGTAAAGTATAATCCTTAACGTTACTTTTGATGTCAACTCAGCACCTCCTGGTATATTGAAGGTTGTATGCTTTCTTTACACGCAATGTCTGTGAAACACCAGGTACAGACACTAACACAAGATTGGCTATATTTATAGAGTGAAGATTATGATTGTGTATTTCTTTGCCAACTGAAAGGTAATCATTTGCAGAGAAAATAAGCAGTTGCCTTGTCTTAATCAAGTTAAAAACATTGTATTTGAGAAAAATTCCAGAGAATCAAAACTTACCCTATACTGCAATAATACCACAGTACTGTGCCATTGTCTATGCTGTGCCATAGCTTATTTCATTTCTGTACCCAGAGTTTCACAAATATTATTTGGAAGAACTTCAATGCTTTTTGCAATCTATTTAACACTCACATTATAGCACATTATTTCTAGCTTCATTAGACATTTATTCCCTGCACAGAACACATGCTACCTCAGTGGCCATATGAACTCCAATCAGAGCTGGAAATCCCCCATTCCCTTATTCCCTTATTCCTCTATAGTTGCAGTGGATGCAGGGCAAGCAGATGTTGCTGGATTTGCCATGTGCTGTGGTTGAGGGAGTTGGAGTGTGTTGCATGCTGGCGGTGGTGGGAAAAGTGGAAAATGTGAGTAATCATGGTGAATGAATTAACCTGACATTTTGTGTGTGCTGCTTTATGCTTTCATTTTTAGTGATACCTGTATTCCTTATATGACTTTGTGTTGAAGTGCATTGCATTTGAAGCCAATTCTCTCTTTCATTAGAAACTGGACTGCAAACATGTTTTCTGAGATAAAATATATGAACAAGCGGTTTTGTTCACACTTCCCTAGGCTGAAATAAATGAAGGTTGGTGTATAACCAGTGTAGTTGATGTGCCCCTGAGCCTGAGTAACTGGTGAAATACTTAACATTAGCAATTCAGGGAGTTGAAGCTCTTTTGGCTGGGTGTTGTCCAGCTGTGATATCAAGCTGTCGGTGGTTGGTTGTAGTGTGCAAAACCACTTGGTTACTTTTGTTCTCAGGAGTGTGCATTCAGTGAGGTCTAGTGATTACCATTTCTAACCCTGGCACTGTCCACAGACTAACTGAAGCTCAAAGTTGAACTTTGACTCTGTTGAAGGTTTGATCTTTGACTACACTCCAAGGGATCTGCTGAAATGGTACGTGCTTGCTTGTGTTATTTGTCATTGCTCATGGCTCTGTCATACTGGTCAAAATCCATCATGTTCACTGTTTTTTTGTGATATTCATAATAGCATTGAATTGACTGAACCACAATAGAACAATGATATACCATGATCATTGCATATCACTTTGTTTTGTAGCTGTTTTGACATTGCAAATTCAAAATTTATAGTTATTTTGGAAGAACTTTAACATTTTGCCTTTTGCCAAATTTTGGGCCTCAATACAAAGTGAAACCCATGTCATGCTCTTGGTAGTATCAAACCCCAATATGTGCAAAGCAGTTGCTGGCAGAAACCATCACATTAACACATAATGGATTTTGCCAAGTGCAAGCTCAAAGTGCCAGGATATCATCGGTATTTTCGTCTGTGTTGCTATGTGATGGGCTTTACCACTCTATTGACTGGATGATAATGTTGAAACTAACTATGTTGATATATGCTAGTTTTCCCAACCTGGGGACTGTAGATGGTGAAGTAAAAAAACTAAGAACCCACCATGTTTGGACATGGTGGGTTTTGTTGACTTTGGGATTGTGAATAGTGGAGTCAAGTTATTTTGTCTTCAGCATTTGAACATGGTGGGTTTTGAACAAGAAAGCTTCCATGATAGTTAGGAATGACAGTGATTTTTCAGGGCTGGCAAGGTGTGATAGAATGTGCCACCCTTTTCTTGTGGCCAAGCATGCACATCGTGGTTGTTTACTGTTTGAAAAATGATGTAAGGGCTTTTCACCTGAAAATATATGAAGTGATGGAAAACATAATGACCATAAAGTCAGTATTTTTATTTTATATCTACATTGTGATGACTTCCCCAAAAACATAGTTGCATGAGATGCAGCACAGAAAGATGATGAGTTTGTTATAAATATTGAAAACTGATAAAATGAACATGATGTGTTTTGACTGTATGGCAAAGCTGTTGTATGCACTATACACCAGTGAAAAAAAATTAACCATTTTGCATGGAAAATCACAGTTAATGAAAATTTTAGGTTTTCATCCTTGGTGATGACTTTCATCTTTTCATAAACATATTACAGACACAGATGGTCATTGTTGTGATGGAAATAAAGTGCATGTTTGCAATGTTTTCATCCTTGTCTTTTGTTTTTCCAGCAGGTATCAATAGTCTCACTCTCAGGTGAATATAGAATGAGCTTTGAGACAAATGCATATCATCACAAAACCCAAGGGACCTGTAGTGAAGATGTTCCTGGCAGGCTGAAAATTATTGTATAATGAACTAGATGTGTCTATCTTCATGAAGCTAAGCATGAAGTTCACAGTGTATCCTCACAATCAGAGGATTATATAGCATGATGAACATAAGTGCAGCAATCTATGAATATGCATGAATCCATGAAATACACTCATACCATGCGTCTTTAAAAAAAAAAACATGTGAAGCTGTAGCATAACCAGAAATTCGGCTGAGCTGACACACTTAAGGGCTGAATCATGACATTGGCCAAACCCAAGTAATTGTCAGCTAATGCAGGGGGGATTTGGAGCAAGGGGGTGGGAGCATCACCAGCCTAGATAGCCTGATTTGAACTAAAATTATCCTTTATTCATGCTCTTCAGAAAAACAGGGAACATTTTATGTGAAGAAAAAGTATTGTTTTAAACTAGAGCTTGCACCTAAACCATACAGATCAGGTATTTTTCGTCAGCAATTTATTAAATCTTACACAACCCAAGCTGACTGACAACGGGCTGGCTGGATCCACCCATGAGCTGAACCCTCAACAGCGTTAAATCTCATGACTGAGTAGTATCTCAGCACTGATTACAGACAAAGAATGCAGGTATACAAATCTACATTAATAAATACAGAAATTCCCAAACCTCGATCCTATTCGGCGACTTACGAGGGCTCCGCTTTGTTTTTCGAAGTCTTGTGTGCGTCACAATTGTAGGCATGTATTTTGAAGAAAAATAGAATTGATAAAATGTTCCGATATTAATATATGATTCTCTTCAGATGTAAACAGAGAAATAAAGTTAGAATTGTTTCTTCATTTATCTTAACCTTACACTAATAAATTTCACAAATACTGCAAATATTAGGAAACATTGTTTATCAAGAACATGGGATGAAAAATTTCATCCTTAGGCTGGCACATTCCAGGAGGATGAAAAACACATGAAAATACAGGTGAATTTGTGGATGAATACTGGCGAGCATGATGGATAAATCAAAGATCAAAGCAAATATTTGAAGGTCTCATCATTTTCTACACATTATAAAAGGACAATAACGCTCTGCCGCGCGCGGTACAAGGAATTATTAATATGTTCATCTGTGGGCTTTTTCGGCCAGTCTGAAGGATGAAAAATCCAGGTAAACGCGGGGCTTGATATACGGAAGTGCTACGAATAAATCGCACAACAACTGGGATTTTCCAACTCTCCGTTCATTTTAGTGCGTGAAAATTAGCACAAAAACACTTCCGAAGGTCTTCCTTACGTGCCATATTTTTTACAACGCAAGAGCTCCTGACGTGTGGATGCTTGGAAAGTATGCTGCAAATGGAGACCAGTTCCTTGGTGATATGGCAAGGGAATACTATAAGTTGACAAAAATCTAATTATTTCAAGTTCATTTTCTGATTTGAGCACACAAAATACTCGACATGTGCACATTTAAGTGAAAATTATGGTGTTTTTCAATCGCCATTTGTCGATAGCTCACTGGCTTTTTCCTTCGTCACAGGTAACAACCTGAATGCCATAATTCTCCCTTGTAGTGGAAATATTTGATCCCAGTTTTTTTCATGGCATTCTTTATATTGTTCCAAGTCCTTTCCAGTATAATAGCCTCCCAGCCGTGCAGGTTAAATATAAAAAATAAATTGCGAAGTGTGCATTGTGTCCTGTGGCACTATGATTTGTCACGAAAGCGCAAAACATCGCTGCGCTGAATTTTGTTTACATTCCATTGTTTTCATAGCCTTGCATTTGGCATTTACGTGCATACAGTGCAGCGTAAGTTCTATGTGTACTGCCTTGAGCGTTGTTAACCTTAAACCACCTCATCCTACATTGCACAGATGTGTGGTACAATGTAGATGATGAATATCTCAATCTAGATTGGTGATATATTAGTGGCATATCTGCGTGTGCTGTTCGAAGGAAAGCATATGATCGAGGTAGGGCGAGTGGATTCTAAGGTTGTTCTGCTTTGTTGGGAGGGGGCAGGTTCAGAGTTGAATGAGGCTGAAATAGATATTGTAGGGGAGAGACAGTATTGGATCTAAGGAGGCCGAATGGGCCGCCCCCCATGGCCAAAGGGGAACGCCACCTCATCTGCTAGAATGCTACCCCTCTAGCCTCCTTTCCATCCCCTACTGTTGAAGTGCCATCCATCCGGGAGGTCGGAGTGCACCCCCCACCCCCCCCCTCCCCCGTCTGGTCCCTGCTTCCTAGGAAGGCAAGTTAGTGCCACCCCAGCACATCTTTAGCTTCCACCAGCCCCACAGCTTAAATTCCTGTATCCGACCCTATTTGAGACTGAATTATGTGATGCTGAATATTCCTACAGGGGAGGAGCCTTAAAGTGTTGCAAGGTGTGGACAGGGCAGGAATTATGGATCCAGCACCCAATTATATTGGCCTGAGGACAAGTTTAAAAGAAACTATGAATTTACAAAAGAAGTAGCTAAAGAAGCATGAAAGATAATGAAACTATGAGCCACAGGGGCCAATGGCATAGGAACAGGGCAGTTCCCCCCCTCCAACTTTGAAGCTGGTGGGCATTACCTGCCATCTTTTCATGGTCTGAGCACCCAGATCTCTCTCCCCCCCCCCAGTAGAAAACATTTCAGTCTCATAGCACATCCTGCTGCCTCACCCCCCCCCACATAAAAAAAAAATATGTTCCTTATGGCCCTGACAGGGGCCATCTTGGTTACACTTTGTGGACACTAAGAACTAGTTGTCCACAACATTTGTCGATTAGTTAACCATGAAATAATGAAAGGAAATTCTTTTCTCCTTTTAATACCAGTCTATGCTATTTTTATAGACTGCTATGCATACTGACAATGCCAATTGTGCGTGATAGCTGGTTCCAATGTTAACTACCCTGCTGGTAAAGAAAGACTGTCTTGTCTTTATCCTGATATGGTTAACTTTGATTTTGAATTGATGGTCTCTAATAACTAATTGTATAAGTTGTATTATCCTAGAGATGGATCTGTTGCTGACCATGAATAAATTTAAATACCTTGATGAGACCTTCTCCCCTTATTTTTCTGTATCTAAGTGTACACACATTCATATTTTTTTTAATCTTGTCTCATATGGTAGGTTGCTCAAATTACTAATCCTCGTTTGCACTCTCTCTAAATATTACCAACTTTTTCCATAGCTATAGGGGATCAAGCTCCATTATTTAAAATGTGCCCTGAAATTTTGTTATTGCTTCTTTTGTATGTTGTCCATAATTTGTGGACACAATATGATTATACAATTTTGTGTTCACAATAACACCTAAGTCCTTCTGTTGAGTCACAGCTAGTACTTGGCTACCCATCAAGTATGGATTCCTGATATGATGTCTACCTACATGCATTATTCGACACATCAAAGCTAAATTTAATTTGGCACTTTTTATACCTTTTCAATACTATTTACGAATATTGTGACCAATAGTGGTTCCAGTACTGACCATTGCAGTGCTTCACTAAGAGCACCTTGTTATGAAATCTTCATGCCACCTAGCACCGGGGACGAGTGGTCTAGGGGTAAGATGCTCGTCTCACAATCGAAAGATTGTGGGTTCGAATCTCACCTGTCGCTACTCTTCGCCCGCGACCAATCGGCGTGAGAGAGTGGCGACGCTATATGACTCGACGGTCGCCGTGTCGTAAAACCAATAACCACAACCACCGCCGCCACCTAGCACCACTCTCTACTGTCCATCTGAAAGCCATAGCTCAAACTGATTTTCATATCAGAATTAAATCAATATGTCTTATCACACTTGTCTGTAGCAAAATCCAAAAAGTACAAGATATTTGTCAGCGAGATCAACCTTTTCTAAACACATGCTGGGTGTCTCGAATCAATATGTTCCCTTCCAGAAAACAACCATTATATCCGTAATAATTGGTTTAAGCAGCGTATATCCTAAGGATGTTGGTCCTGCATTTACATAACTTCATTCAAAATGGTGTGATCCCCGCATTGTCCCGACTAGACGCTGCCTCAATCACGCCGTGATCTAGTAGAGATCGCGGCGCCTTGCCCGCGGTATTAACTGCAAAACAATTGTCGCACCTCTGCCACTGACCCACACTAATCTGTATCCGTTCTTTGACAGTAACGCCGCTGCTGCCTCAATCCTGTGTGCCTGGATCCTGCTATCCTGGTTTGGTCCGGCCGCATCGTCCGTCCATCACCTACATCAGACCTTCCTGCCATCCTTCTGAGGTTGTTTTTTTCACCTACATCCTGTCCTGTGTTCTTACGTCGTTGACTTGCTGCTTGGATCCGTGGGTATCAGGCATGGTGAAAATTAAATCTGATGAAACTGTCGTATGCTATATATCTCTTAGAAATATCAGAAAAAGTAATGCTAAGCGACATGCGCAAAACGTGCACAGGGTGGGGGGAAAAAACTTCAGGACTTTAGCAAGGCATGTGAGAGAGAGACAATGCGACGGAAGAGGCGGGATCGAGATGTCCGTCCAGACCCGATCGGATGTAGCACTGCTGTGGGGACGTCTGGAGACGATGCCACGCCAACTGCACCAGCAGCAACCACTGACTCTGCCTCCCTCGACTCGGACAGTGATGTAGACGATCCCAGCCCAGCTGCTGTCGAGCCGGAAACGAATGACGAGCCCAACAGTGACCCCATGGACGAGACGGGACCGACAAGGACAGTGGTCATGGACACAGACGATGCGATTATAGCGATTATATTGCTCAGACTTGAATGGTTATGGTTGTTGATGCAATAAAACTCATATTTTATGTTCCGAGTGTGTACTACATCATTGGCGTTGAAAGAACGTGGAACGATGGACAAAGACAAGATAAGCTGTTACTTCAGTTCAACGAATCCAAGTCGCGTTGGGGATATGCAAAATAATTATCTCCGTGAGATAGTAAGATTTTGGTTTTGCTGTTGACTGGTATTCGTAGAAACTATCAACATTTCCAGTCACACTCGCGATCATATTGATTCGAAGTTCAGCCATGCACAATTAAAAGTTGTTATTGGCTTGGTTAGTGCTTCCGTTGATGGCGTCGGTGCTGACTGTTCAGATGCCTCATTTCACTTTTATATTAAATGTTGATGGTGTGCTGTATTATTTATTTACAAAGCCCAGCTGTTTGATCGAGTTGCGGCATGGCCTTCACCAGAGATGATGCTCCCTTGAGACCAAATGACTAAGGACATAAACACATCACAAAAAGCAAAACAAAAGCAGTGTCAGTATTAGTAACATTGCCGTAGTTACGCTCCAGTTACAGCCGAAAAGCAGACGTAGAAATATGCAGGCAGATGATTCGAAAGTGCTGTCAGACACCGACACTGAACTGGTGATACGGTCGTTCTGCGGGCACTGGTTCAGCATTTGAGGACGTGACAGGTCACAGGTACGATGACAGTAATCTGGATTGCATAGGTCAGCACCGCCACCCAGGGATGTAGGCTTCGTGATCAGGTCTGCATGATGAGGACTGGTCAGCGAGGCAGTGGCCAAGGTGGATGGTACCTGTAACACAATACCAACCAATCAAATACACCCAAATGCAGCTCATAGCATTTGGGTGAGGCCATCATGCACATTGTACATGCAGGTTTAAGTGGCAGGTGCTAGATATGCGACATTTGTCTTCTCCAAGGGACGGAACAGTCAATTACTTCGCATTTACCTTTGTACCTTTGCACGCATCACGGTCTGCCATCATACACATTGAGGAAAACCACAGCCATCAAGCACCCGGCATGCACAGCTGAAACAAACACGTCCAAGTATAACATGCAATGTAGGTCTTTGATAGGGCGGTGCACAGGTGTCCTTCCGCCATGTGTGGCCAGATTAATGTGAAGAAGTACCGAAGAATGGAATTGCCTGTTTCATTTCAAGCACCGCGCTACATTCATGAACTCAATAAAGAAAGGAAGAAGCAAAATGTGAAGCATGTGAACGTACTGACCCCAAAAATGTGATTCAGGAAGAGTGGACGCAACATACAATTTGTCCTAATTTGTATGATTATGTTTGCCACTCTGGCCATGTGTTTATTTTATTAGTATGATGGCGCAATCTGGGTTTTCATCATGATGCATCTATTCAGCGTTTTTCATCTTTCACTATCTCAGGGTGATTTTGTTTTTCATCCGCACAGGTATTGAAAAAGTAATTTTAAGACACTGCTATA